>LR756403.1:3538253-3567457 GCA_902729485.2 Mus minutoides | reverse complement strand
TTGGCCATCAGTGGGAAGAGAGGCCCCTTGGTTATGCAGACTTTTTATGCCCCAATACAGGGGAACGCCGGGGCCAGGGGGTGGGAGCGGGTGGGTAGGGTAGCAGGGCCGGGAGGGGGGAGGATATAGGGAACTTTCTGGATAACACTTGAAATGTAAATGAAGAAAATATCTAATAAAAGTTGAAAAAAAAAAAAGTTGTAACTAAATTATTAAAGTATTTGTATTTTTAAAAAGTTCTTTAACGGGCCTGGTGAGATGGCTCAATGGGTAAGAGCATCCGACTGGTGTGTCTAAAGTCAGCTACAGTGTACTTATGAATAATAATAATAAAACGAATCCTTGGACTGGAGAAGAGCAAGTGGGACCGACCGGAGCCAGCGGGGCTGAACGGGGATGGCCGGAGCAAGCGGGGCCGACTGGAGCAAGCGGGGCTGGCCGGAGCGAGTGGGGCCGGCCAGAGCAAGGGGGCCAGCTGGAGCGAGCGGGGTTAGAGTGAGCAGGGTTGACTGGAACGAGGGAAAAAAAAGTTCTTTAACTTAAGGACTGGGATATTTTTGAGTGGGATTTTCAAGAAGAAATGAATAGTATAATAACAAATCAAATTTCTGAACAGAAAATTGTCAGCTATTTGGACAAAAATAAACATAAATTAACATTTGCAGGGGGCGAAAACATTGCTTCCCATTGACTTTAGCAGGGGGGAGATGACAGGCTTCTGTGCTCCCTGACAATGGCCTAGTCACTTAAACCTGTCTGGTAGTGAGGGGTGCCCAGTCCTTGTGGTCCTCTGCTAGGAAGTGCCACGGAGTTCCTCGATACCCACAGAGCCATGGCCTCCTATTACCTCGCTGTCTATGTGCCCATTATGGTGAAAACTGAGAAATCCTGCCAGCAGAACCTGGCAGAGCAGAGCTTTTCATCTACAGCCCAGTGGAGAGTTCCAGGGATGCAAGCCACGAGGAGGCTCTGACCTTGCTCTTCTATCCAGGGTTTTGGTTTTTAGTAGGATTTGATTGCACTTTTTCTCTTTCATAGTGTCAGCCCACGCTAGAGGCTCTGAGTGTTGACATTCTGTAATATTGAGAACAGATTCCTAGTCCAAGACTTTGGAGTTTTCTAAAATCATTTTCTACCTTGGAATAGACAGATAGCATTTCTGAAGCACTTACACATCCAGGGTTCACTGAAGACATTCAGGATTTCCTAAAGCCACATCATTTAAAAGAACAGAAGCATCTCATAGCCTCTCCTAATAAAGTACTCTTTGTAAAGAAGGCTCTAGTTTATGTTGTATGTCAACTTCGTGTTTCTTTCCAGAATGTCGTGGGTGTGGATGATACTGCTTTGGGGACTTTTCCAAAGGACAATCTTGTGTAAATGAACAGAATCATCATATGAAAACCAAGAGATCCACAGATAGGATGTTCATCAGAGTGGGGTATTGGAAGCCAGGTCATTTTTGGACCTACAGTTACCAAGAAATAACACTTGAGTACAAAATTGATGTACCTCATCCTGCAAAGTGCAAGGGTGAACAGGACACATTTTGGGGATGAGTTGTATTCAAAGTTATGATGAGTACTTAGGAGTAGGACATCTCCATCTTCACAGAGGAAATGTGCTGTCTGTCTCCATTTTGTATCAGCTGGACTTGTCATTCTAGGATTGTGAGGCCACTTTGGAAGAGGTGGTGTGGACATCATAATGTGCTTCTAGATCAAAACATTCAGTGTCCTCTAAAGTAATTCACCATGGCCTCTGCTGTTCTTTGAACAGGTGTACAGACCCCAGACCAGTGAGCTCCCAATTACAAAAAGACAGGGATTCAGGGGTTGTGGGTGGTGGGGGAGTGTCTTGTTGTTGTTGCATGTGCTGTAATTGTCTAAAGCTTAATGTGCTGTGTTCTGTAAGCATTTTATGCATTTAACACTGCTAACTGTCATATTTTGATACCAAAATAGTTTCACAGATAAAGTAGTCCCTTACCAACACAAAGTGACTTTATAGCTTTAAGAAATGTGTGTTGACAAGTTCTGTATGTATGTGAGGAGGAGAAGTTAAAAAATGGACATGAAAGTAAAGTAATAGATCATTACCTCTGATTTCCTATTATGCATATTCTATGACCCACTTTCTTGAAACACGCATTGCCCTACAGAGTTTTCTGTTCTAATGGGATACTCTATATCTTTGCTGTCTCACATAGTAGATGTTAGACACATGCAGCTATTGGGCACCTGCATGTATCCACAAAGTTTGTCTCATGGAGGAAGACAGTTGTCTTAGTATAGGTTTCCATTCATGTAATAAAAGCCCATTTCCAAAATCAACTTGTGGAAGACAGGCTTTATTTCAGGGCAGGAGATCAAGGTAGGAAACTGGAGGCAGGAACTGGTGCAGAGGCCAAGAAGGAGTACTTGTACTTCGAAGTTTTTTTCAGCCTGTTTTCATATACAACCCAGTACCTCCTGCCTGGGGGTGGCATGGCCCCCAGGTAGCTGGTTCCTCTCCCATCCATCATTAATCAACACACTACACTTCTGTTTACTGGGCTCCTGTAGTGTTGGCTTGATCCACCCTTTCCTTTGTCTCCATGTTTTCTACCCAGCCCACAGATCTGCCATCTTTTATGTGATGCCCCCACATAAAACACAGTCTGTCTCCAAGGCCTTGAAGATGGAGCCTGGGAGATCAGTGACTTAACACTGTCGCTGAACTTTGCCATTTCTCTCTTGGGCATTTTTCACCAGCCTGGTAGTGCACTCTAGCATGATCCTCTGTCATAATCACCCTCCCACAGTCACTCCAGTTTCATGGAGTCTATCATTTTGTTGTTGACTGGATTTATGTACTGTCTCCACTTGAGCCCCTGAGGCCGTGTCCTGAGGCCAGCTTTGCACAACATGACTAACCTGTCCAAAGTCTCCCTCAAAGACATAGTTTCCCGTATCTCTTCAGCTCTGCAAGCCATTAGTCCTGCCCAGACTATCAGCAGCAGAACACCTACCTCCCAGGGTACCCTTTGGAGAAGGGAAGTGTGAGTGCTTATCAGATGAAATGAAGACCAGACTCTGGATTACCTAAGAGAGCTTTATCTTTAAAAAATTCCTTACCTTCCAGAAGGCAGCAGAAAAGTTGGTGGGAAGGAGATTTAAAAAAACATCTAAGAACCACCTGGCAAGGAAAAGTTCCTAAGTCAAGCTAAAGGAGCACAGGAAGCTTCCAGAAGCTGCACAATACTTCTTCGAGACCATTCCCAAAGGAGCTTAGTCTTGAGGAACCCTTGACCTAGCCCAGAGGCACTAGTGCAAGTTAAGACCCACAGGCATCAGACAGGGAAACCACATGAAACCACAACATGGTATGTAGAACCAGAGAGTGGGGACATGGAAGCTTACCTCATCTTTCTTTTCCTAAAATTTTTGTCTTCACTATATGTCCTTCCTAGTGCAAGAAGATGCTATTCTGTGGAGACTTGGTTTTGGAAAGCAACCTGTCAGTAACGGGCAAGGGAAAGTGTCCCAGGCCAAGCTTCTGCCCAGGTTGTCCCCCTGGTTAAGATGTCCTATGGTGTGAATGCCCAGTGTGAGGCTAACATAGGAGCACTAGGAGTTTTCAGGGCCAAGGGTGGAAGCTGCTGCCAAGTTGGGCAAGGTCAAGGCAGGATGATGACTTCCAAAGCATTGTCTGTTAATGGCCAGTTACTTTTCACAGAATTAGCATGATTACGAACCTAGCATATAAAAACATTTAAGTGGAAACAATTTTGTGAAATAAAGGACACATGGGAGTATTTGAACATTTTACAAAGAAGAAGAACAAGGAGGAGGAGGATAAGGAGGAGGAGGAGGAGAAGGAAGAAGAAAGAAGGAAGAAAGAAAATGAGCTACCTCTTTAACTCTTTCAGAGTTGCCTGAAGACAGATCTTATGGAGGCATATTTTCAGTTGAGAGTTTGTGTCAAAGTGACAGAAAACTATGCAGCACAGTATTAGAATACAGGCAACAAGGAGTCACCTCTTCCACAAAACTGAAATATCGGAACAGCTGCATGCAGGAGTTAGTGGTTGTCGAATTCAGCAACAGAGACATGGAGACCCAATGAATTCCAAAGCTCTGGGACACAACACAGCAAGTGAAAGAACGTAATGTGATAGGACTTGTCATCTGGCACTCTGGTTAGGAAGGGGAAATATCTTCCATTGGAAGAAGTGAAAGTCAGTGGGAATAGGGTTCCAGAAATCTCTGCTAGTGCAGTAGCTGGCATCACAGCTAGGGAATTTGGGCTCACTCAGCTGGTGATCTTTAGGGCGGGATATGGTACAATTCCCATGTTGAGAAGGTTACTATTAACTGTACTGCTTTGAGGGGCAGAAATCTCTGCATAGTCTCATCTCCAGGATACCACAGTGATATCAGTGGTTGGTTGACTGCCTCTTAAAACAGTCTTGTCTTTGGGTAGTGACACTAGTATAAACTGGCTGGAAATTCTGTGCTGTTAGGGATGTGACCCATGATATAGAGGGCTGTAGAACCGCTGGTTTCCTGGGTGTGCCAGCATGGAGGAAACCAGGATCAGTATTCAGATTGTCCCACTCCCAGCATGGAAAGCCTCAACAGTACTTTGGGAGCACTCTGCAACTCTGGTTTTCCCTGTCTTTGGTTTGCACGGCCTAATAATCTACAGAGAATATCTCTGTCTGGTGCAAGCCAGATAAATAGGATTTTAGCTAACTTGCCACATTCCTTTCTGTTGGTTACTAGGCAGTTCTGAAACAGAAAGGAATTGCCATGGTCAACTCTCAAGCGACCTACAGTGAAGCAGTGCCTGGCATGTACCATGCTCTTTTCTGCCCTCCCTTCCTGATCTACCCACCTTGGCTGGGAAGAAGAGTTCTTTCTTTTTCTTTTCTTTTCTTTTCTTTTCTTTTCTTTTCTTTTCTTCTCTTCTCTCTATCTCCCTCCCTCCTTCTCTTTCTTTCTTCCTTTCTCTTTCTTTCTTTCTTTCTTTCTTTCTTTCTTTCTTTCTTTCTTTCTTTCTTTCTTTCTTTCTTTTCTTTTTAAAAGATTTATTTTCTATATGTGAGTACAGTGTCACTGTCTTCAAACATACCAGAAGAGGGCGTCAGATCCCATTACAGATGGTTGTGAGCCACCATGTGGTTGCTGAGAATTGAACTCAGGACCTCTGGAAGAGCAGACATTGCTCTTAACTGCTGAGCCATCTCTCCAAGCCCGAAGATGGTTTTCTTTTCTTTTCTTTTCTTTTCTTTTCTTTTCTTTTCTTTTCTTTTCTTTTCTCTTTTCTTTTCTTTTCTTTCCTTTTTAAAAATATCATTCCCCTATTTTTTGTGTGTATTTTTATCCCTTTCTGCCATTCTCCTGCTTTTGTATTTAAATCTTTTCTGTGGTGTTACAGATCAAGCCTAGGACCTTCTGTGCACTGAACAAGCTTTCTTCTAATGAGGTATATACTACTAGCTCACTAGAGAGGAATTATAGCAAACTCCAGACTCAGCCCATTTCTACTCAAACATGGGTAGATACTTCAGCTTAAAGAATAGGAAGGCAAACTTCCTCAGCCATGGATTCTTTTAAAGGCAGGGTCAACTATGAGGAAATTAGGTACAACTCTAAAGCAAAAATCAATATCAAGCAGCAGAGAGAAACTGCACACTTTTTTTTCAGTGATGCCTTAAATTCTTTTTCCAAAGATTTTAAACTAGCATATGTTATTTATATATAACAGTGTTGAACTATGGGACAATTTACAGTTGTTATTTCTTTTCTTGTTTTTTGTTTCTTTGAGCTTCTCTGTGTAGCCCTGGCTGTCCTGGAGCTTGCTCTATAGACCAGGCTGGCCTTGAACTCAGAGATCTACCTGCTTCCACCTCCTGAGTGCTGGGACTCAAAGCAAGCACCTGCAAGGCCATCTTCACTTTTACATTTTTTAAAACAAAAATGTTTTAAGTTTTTAGTCTTCAAAAAAAAAATCCAAGCATGTATTTTCCAAAACAACAAAACAACAACAAAACCCCCCACAATTAACTTAGAAAAGTGGGTACCTATCAACAAAGTATTTTCTTTTAACAAAAATTACCTTTATAGTATCTAAACACTAAAGTTTTTTGTTTGTTTGTTTTGTTTTCTGGTTTTTCGAGACAGGGTTTCTCTGTATAGCTCTGGCTGTCCTGGAACTTACTCTGTAAACCAGGCTGGCCTCGAACTCAGAAATCTGCCTGCCTCTGTCTTTCAAGTGCTGGGTTTAAAGGCGTGCGCCACCACCGCCCAGCTAAAGATTTTTTTTTAAGCCAGAAATCTAGCATAAGTCAAGGAAATCCATTCCTACTTCAAGCTCTTTTCCTCCAGGAACAGTATTGCTGCATTACTCCTGTTTGATAACATTTGATCTAGTGTAATTTCAAACTCTGACATCTTTTAGCACCATTTTGACAAGGTCATCAAATCCTCAAAATGTACCGTTAATTTCTTTATCACTCTTCTTCAAAGTGTGAGTTCTTGATCCTATACACGTGTCCACAAGCTCTAGTGGCAAGAGCCGCCGTAAGTTAGGGGTTGAGTTAGCCACCATGGCCATTCCAGAAGCCCACTTCACAAGTGTGTATGTCATCCTCACACCGGGGTCATATCATTCTTCTCTGTGTTATTTCAGTTTTAGCATATGTGCCACCAAAGAAGGCTCAAATTATACATTTTTCTTTCTTTGCTTGTTTGAAATAGATTCTGGTTGGGCTCAGATTATACACCTTTTGATTGCACTATATTTGTGTGGGCATTTCCATTGGCTAAACCTATATCCCATAAAATTGTATTGTTGACAAGAGTATATGTATGTGCCAGGATGGGGTCTGGGATTCAGGCTCCAGACTTCCAACTTGGCACAGAATTACTTGTGTGTGTGTGTGTGTGTGTGTGTGTGTGTGTGTGTGTGTGTGTGTATTATATCTGTGTATTATCAGAAGACAAGTGCTTAAATCCCTTCAATATAACTGGTGAATTTTGTATCAGAAACTCAATTATCAATGCCAATATCAATAGCGTCTTTGGCAACTCCTATTACCTATTAGAGGCTGCCACAAACACTGTTATACTTGCTTGAGTAATGAGAGTATATCCATTCTTGCAATACCTACATAGAAAGTAGTCTTGCAGACTCCAGAATGGTGCATATTATTTCCAAATCTCTAATCACAATCAAAGATGCCATGAGGAATTATACTAGAATGCCCAGATAGGAATCATCTCAGCATTATACAACAAACCAATATCCCAGATACACTGTCTAGGAGAAAAGCACTTACTAGGAAGGCTGCCGCATAAGATCTGAAGCGGGAGCTCAGCTGGTGCACAGAGTTCAACACATAAGTGGAAGAACTATGAAAAGGAACGCAATTTGGAAATTCCTAATGTTTACTCTTCTCTAGTAAGTGACTTGAAAGATGTTGAAGCAGTTGAACTACCTGAAACAAGTTTCAAAAGAATGATTATTTTAAAACTAATTGAAATCCAAATAAGTATGTATAAATAGATCAATGAAGTAAGGAGGATAATGCAGGGTATGAATGAGGACTTCATCAAAGAGAAAGATATATTGACAGACATCTTGGAAATAAAGAACTCATTAAGTCACATAAGGAATTCAGGTTAGGGGCTGCACAGTTGAGTAGATAAAAGCACTTGCTGTAAACTCTGGAAACCCAAGGTGGATTCTCAGAACCCACATAGGTGGATTTTCAGAACCCATATAGGGATAGAAAGAAGGAGAACGGACTCCTAGAGTTACCTTCCAACCTCCACATTCCTGTTCTGCTATGTTTGTGCACTGTACAGGTCCCGGGTGGGAGCAACTCTTACATAGGGCCACGCAGGCAGGTCCATGCTAGAAGCAAGCCCAAGATGACCACCAGATTGGTACCATGGGAACTGGACAGGGATAGCCTGAGATGATGATCACTCAGGCACCCTATAGGCCTGGGGTGGGGGGCAGACCATGCCCAAGATGACCCCTGCCTGGTGCCATAATGCATGAGCGGGCCATAGCACTCCTGAGGGTGTGAACATGGGAGAGTTGGCCCCCGCCACTTGTCTGCCCTGGGGCAGGTGAGGGAGAGATGTGCTCGCTTGTCACCTACAGCAGGCAAAAAAGCTGGCTCTGGGATCACAAGAGCAGGCTAGCAGGCCTGCACTTCACATAGGCAGCACAGTAGAACTGACCCTGGATATGAGGTTTGAAGGTAAGCATGCTCCCAAGGGCGTGAGAGCAGGAGAGCTATGCCTGCCTCTTCTCTGCTATGCCGTGGTGCAGACAAGGGAGAGCTGCCCTCCTCCCACCTAAGGCAGATGCTCCCACTGGCCCTGATGAGGTCATAAGACTGGGAGAACTGGCCATGGCTCACTCTCTCCAGGTGCAACATTTGGAAGAGCAGGCCCTCCATCTCTCCTGAGCATCAAGTTAAAGATAGCTCTGGTTTTGAGGACATTTCTAGGGAAATGGCCCTGAGGGCCTGACAGCTAGAAAGCCTGTGGGATGATGAACTCAGATACTCCTGAGGCCCAGATCCTGGGTTTTGAGGTGGCCCACCCCAACATTGACTCCCATCAATGAACTGTTGCACGGAATGAAGAAGGGATCGGTCTTACAGATTCAAAACTACTGGATCTTCATGACACAGGGCAACAGGATAACTGAGAGGCATCTCGGTGAGGTTCCAGTCTCGATAGAGAAGCAGAAGCCAGAGGCTTCATACCAGACCAGTGACTCATTGCAATGAGCACTTGCAAGTAGAAGACTATGGATACAAGGGTACACTGTGAGACACACTGTGATAGCTACAGCTTCCACAGTGAGATTTCGTTTTCTCTGTTGTGGGGAGGTTGGAAGGGTGGAGGGTGGGTGTGAGGAGATGGGGAGAGGAGTAGGATTGAGGTGTATGATGTGAAATTCACAACCAATTAAAAGGTTTTTTTTAAAGAGTTATTTATTTATTTTATGGATATGAGTACACTGTAGCTGCACAGATGGTTGTGAGCCTTCATGTGGTTGTTGGGAATTGAATTTAGGACCTCTGCTTGCTCCGTTACAGTTGGTCCCGCTCACTCTGGCCCAAAGATTTATTTGTTGTTATACATAAGTACACTGTAGCTGTCTTCAGACGCACCAGAAGAGGGCCTCGGATCCCATTACAGATGGTTGTGAGCCACCATTTGATTGCTGGGATTTGAATTCAGGATGTCTGGAAGAGTAGTCAGTGCTCTTATCCACTGAGCCATATTGCCAGCCCAAACATTCTTTTCTTTTTCTTTTTCTTTTTCTTTTTCTTTTTCTTTTTCTTTTTCTTTTTCTTTTTCTTTTTCTTTTTCTTTTCTTTCTTTCTTTATTTCTTTCTTTCTTTCTTTTATTTTTTATTTTATTTTATTTTTTTATTTTTAGAGACAGGGTTTCTCTGTGTAGCCCTGGCTGTCCTGGAACTCACTCTGTAGACCAGGCTGGCCTCAAACTCAGAAATCCACCTGTCTCTTGGGTTTCTTTTTTCAAATTAATCATTCCATTCATTTATATCTGAAATGATATCCCACTTCCCAGTTACCCCCTTCACTGACCCTCCATCCCACATCCACCCTCTCACTCCTCCCCTTTGCCTCTATGAGAGTACCCCCCCACCCATTCACACTCTCCCACCCCACCACTCCAGCATCCTCCTACACTGGGGCATCAAACCTCCACAGGACCAAGGGACTCCCCTCCCACTGATGTCAGACAAGGACATCCTCTACTACATATGTATCTGGAGCCATGGATCCCTCCCAGTACATTCCTTGGTTGGTGGTCTAGTCCCTGGGAGATCTGGGTGGTTGCAATGTTCTTCCAATGGGGTTGCCACACCCCCTACAGTCTTTCCTCTAGCTCCCCTACCAGGTTCCCTGAGCTCAGTCTGATGGTTGGCTCCAAGCATCCACACCTACATTGGTCAGTTGCTGGCAGATGCTACCAAGGATAGAACCTGTAGAGACCACCACCAGTAGATAGGCACGGTTCCCCAGTCGAGGGATGGGGCCACCCACCCATCTCAAAATTTCCTTAAGTTTCTGCTCCATTTTTTTGTCCGAGTTCTTCCTTTGGACAAGAATATTTCTGGATTAAAAGCTTTGAGATGGGTGGATGGCCCCATCATTCGACCAGGGGCCTCACCTATCTACTGGGGGTGGCCTCTACAGGTTCTATCTCTCCTTTCTCTGCGTATTTCTGCTAAAGTCATCTCCACTGGGTCCTAGGAGTCTCTTGTTTCCCTGGAGTCTGGGACCTCCAGTGGCTATCCCCAGTTCCTCCTCCCTCACTGCTACATATTTTTATTTGATTTCCTGACCCTCTGTACCTCTCTGCATTCCTTCCAGTACCTGATACTGCTCCATTGTTTCCTCCCCCTCCCAGGCCCCCCTCCCTCCACCTACCATGATCATCCTGTTCCCTCATCAATGCAGGACTGAAGCCTCCACACCCTGGCCTTCCTCCTAAGCTCCATATGGTCTCTGGGTTATATCATGGGCATTGTGAGCTTTTGGGCTAATATCCACTTATCAGTGAGTACATACCATGGGTATTCTTTTGCATCTGGGTTATATATATATAATTTTCTTTTTTTAATTGGATATTTTATTTATTTACATTTCAAATGTTATCTCCTTTCCCAGTTTTCCCTCCAGAACCCCCCTATTCCATCCTCCCTCCCCTTGCTTCTATGAGGGTGCTAACCACCTGCTCACCCACTCCTGCCTCCCTACCCTGGAATAGGACTGGGGCATTGAGCCTTCACTGGACCAAGGGCTCCTCCTCCTATTGATGTCTGACAAGGTCATCCTCTGCTACATATGTAGCTGGAGCCATGGGACCCTCCTTGTGTACTCTTTGATTGGTGGTTTAGCCAATCCTGGGAATTCTGGGGGGTCTGGTTGGTTGATATTGTTGTTCTTCCTAAGTGTTGCAAACCCCTTCAGCTTCTTCAGTCCTTTCTCTAACTCCTCCACTGGGGACTCTGTGATCAGTTCAATGGTTGGCTGCGAGCATCTCCCTCTGTATCTGCCAGGCTCTTGCAGAGACTCTCGGGAGACAGCCATATCAGTCTCCTTACAACAAGCACTTCTTGACATCAGCAATAGTGTCTGGGTTTGGTGTCTGCATATAGGATGGATCCCTAGGTGTGGCAGTCTCTGGATGTCCTTTCCCTTCATTCTCTGCTCCACTCTTTGTCCCTGTATTTCTTCCTGTGAGTATTTTGTTCCCCCTTCTAAGAAGAATCGAAGTATCCATACTTTGGTCTTCCTTCTTCTTGAGCTTCACATGGTCTGTGAATTGAATCTTGGGTATTCTGAGCTTTTAGGGTAATACCCACTTATCAATGAGTGCATACCATGTGTGTTCTTTTGTGACTGAGTTACCTCACTCAGGATGATATTTTCTAGTTTCATCCATTTGCCTACGAATTTCATGAAGTCATTGTTTTTAATAGCTGAGTAAGCAGTATTCCATTGTGTAAATGTACCACATTTGCTGTATCCATTCCTCTGTTGAGGGACATCTGGGTTCTTTTCAGCTTCTGGCTATTATAAATAAGGCTGCTATGAACATAGTAAAGCATGTGTCCTTGCTATATGCTGGGACATCTTTTCGGGTAGATGCTTAGAAGTGGTATAGCTGGGTGTTCAGGTAGAACTATTTCCAGTCTTCTCAGGAACAGCTATATTGATTTCCTAAGTGGTTTTACCAGCTTGCAGTCCATACAATTTTTTTAAAGAAGTCTGTTGACCATTTCAACAGAACAGCTTGACCACCTGCTATCCTCACAGCCAGAGGCCCGCTCCTTGTAAAATTTTGTTTCTAGCAGTCCATTTTGCCTGTGACAGTTCCTTTTTCCTTTATGTTCTCCCACCACTCTCTTCCCCTCTTAGAGACAGCCTGGCAGTTCACACCCTCAATAAAGCTCTGCCTTTTATTCTCAGTGTGGTTCTCATGGTCATGTTCTTTCAGTAAACCTCACGACCAGCTCACGATTTTGTTCTGTAATAGAACACATATTTAGCCACAAAACAAGCTTTAACAACAACAAAAATGATTAGTGAAATAGTACCCTATACATGGAAACTTATCAAGACACTTAAGGCAGTAGTAGGTCATTTAAAAATATAGGCACAATATATCCAAACTAACAGGGTACATAAAAACAGTACTAAAAGGAAAATGCAAGTAATAACCTAATGATGTGTCTCATGGACTTAGAAAAGAAGGAACTAAACAAACACAAAGTCAGTAGAGAAAAACAGGTAATAAACATACGTAGAAATAAATAAAGTAGAGACTAAAATATTAATATGAAAGATCAGTGAAACAAATATTGGTTATTTGAAAAGATAAAGGTCAAGTCTAAGTGGTTGAAGGACCTCCACATAAAACCAGAGACACTGAAACTTATAGAGGAGAAAGTGGGGAAATGCCTCGATGATATGGGCACTGGGGAAAAATTCCTGAACAAAACAGCAAAGGCTTGTGCTGTAAGATCAAGAATTGACAAATGGGACCTCATAAAGTTGCAAAGCNGGTTATGCAGACTTTATATGCCCCAATACAGGGGAACGCCGGGGCCAAGGGGTGGGAGAGGGTGGGTAGGGGAGCAGGGCCGGGAGGGGGGAGGATATAGGGAACTTTCTGGATAACACTTGAAATGTAAATGAAGAAAATATCTAATAAAAGTTGAAAAAAAATAAAAAAATAATAATTATACTAACAACAACAACAAAAAAAAGAAAAGATAAATGAGGTTGTTAAACTATTTTCTAGAGTAACCACAGAAAGTGAGAGGAAAGATCTAGATGAATAAGATTAGAGGTTAAAAGGAAATATTGGCCGGGCGTGGTGGCGCACGCCTTTAATCCCAGCACTCGGGAGGCAGAGGCAGGCGGATTTCTGAGTTCGAAGCCAGCCTGGTCTACAGAGTGAGTTCCAGGACAGCCAGGGATACACAGAGAAACCCTGTCTCGAAAAACCAAAAAAAAAAAAAAAAAAAAAGGAAATATCACAAATGACAACTCTTCTGGACCCCTAGGAAAAATGGAAAAATCACTACACACACAAAAGCCACACATAAAAGCCACTAGAACTCAACCAAGAGATGATATTTTAAAAACCTAAATAGATCAATAAAGAACAGCAAGATTGAGTAAGTAATAAAATCCCCCCTCCAAATCCAGGACCAGATGGCTCCACTATTGAATTTCACCAACCTTAAAATTTTTATGCATGTGTATATTTGTGTGTCTCTCTGTGGGTGCTCACACATTTATGAGGGTACCTATGCAAGTCAGAAGACTGTACCAATTAAACTCCAGTCATCTGGAAGAATAGCAGCCCATCTCTTATGGAATAACTACTAATCTGTCTCTCCAGCTCCCTCTCCATACTTTTAAGAAAGTATTATGACCAGTGCTTTTCAACCTACTTTGTAGAACTGAGAGAGAATAACCCTTCCAAATTATATTATGATGTCAACATAGCATTATCAGCTTACCAAAATCTGTCAAGGATCAAAGACAAAAAGCTATGGACCAGTACATCTGATGAATATAGATGCCAAAATTCTCAGCAACATATCTTGCTTGGGAAGTGGATTCGAAGCTACATGGCTAAGGGTTATAGGCTCTACCAACCAAAACCGAAGGTTCAAACCAAGGCAGAGGCCACAGCTCCAGCTAAGGCTCAGGCTTCAGCTTCAGCTCAGACTCCCAAAGGTGCCCAGGCCCCTGTGAAGGCCCCTTAGAACAGGCTCCTGCCAGTGTGAAGACAGATGGACTGCTGGGACACACATACCTACCCACTATTTGCAGATGACTGGTGTCCTATGCTGTTGTTACACATAAACTTGAGGCAAGATTAAAAACAAAAGGGAGAGAGAGAGACTTGCTAACAGAATTCAGAATTCCATGAGCACATTTAAAACATCACACCATGGACTTGAGCATGGTGGTGCACATGTATAATTCCAGTGTTATATAGGCTAAGCCATGAGGATTGCTTGGTCTACCTAGTGTGTTGGAGAGACACTGTCTGCAAACAAGAATCATACAACATGATCAAGTGGGTTTCATTTCAGGCACGCAAGGATGGTTCAACACTCAGAAATCGATAAACATATCACATAAATAGAATCAAGTAGAAAAAATCACACGGTCATCATGGGTGCAGAAAAAGAATTTGATAAAATTCAATATCCCTTCATGATAAAGACTCTGGGAAAATTACATATGGAAGGATTATAGATCAAAGTAATAAAGTGTACAGCCATGCAGCAAAAAGTGCATAGCCGGTATTATTCTGAGTGGAAGAAAATGGAAAACATTTCCTCTTAATCAGGAACAAAGTAAATGTGATACTGTCACCAGTCAACTCCTACTCAAAAATAGTAAGAGAAACCGTAAATAGGTAAATTAGCAAATGAAACTAAATAAAAGGCATTAAAATAAGAAAAGGAAAGTAAAATGACCCCTGTTTTCAGATGATATGATGCTATATTTAAAGCACCCAGAAGACTCCAGTAAGAGATTTTTAGAACTGATAATAGTTTGAGTAAAGTAGCACAATGCAAGGTCAGTCACACAATAAGCCGTAGCTTTTCCATTCACTAGCATGATTTCAGAGGGAATGAAATCAAGAAAGCGATTCTATTCAAAATAAGCACAAACACATCAAAATATTTAGGATGTGAAAGATGGCTACAGTGAACATTTATAAAAACATGAAAAAACACAATTGAAGAAGACACTTGAATGGCTGCTAGTGTTTATGTGTTGGAGCTTCAGTACAGATCAAATAGGCATACCTCAAAAGCACGTATTTTTTCATACGTGGACTATAGAAAAGAATGAATGAGTGAGCGAGTGAATGAATACATTGCTTTCATACAGAACATACCTTGAGGGGCAAAACTCAAGTGTAGCTCTAGGCCCAGCAACAAACAACATCTGAAGTTATTATTTTTTTAATTTAGTTTAACAGAAACTGACCAGAATATGGTATCTATATGTTTGTATTCTTATTTATAATCTTGGGGTAAGTGTGGTAGCACATACCTTTAATCCCAGTACTAAGGAGGCCAAGGCAGGCAGATCTGAGTTTGAGGCCAGCCTGGTCTGCAGAGTGAGTTCCCGGTTAGTGGGTAACTCATAGCAAGAACTTGTCTCAACAAAACAAAAACATCTTAGGGCAGGGATTGGGGTTAAACAGGACAACAAAGAGGAGACTGATCTAAGGAGAGATCAATCTAAGGAGAGATTCCATGGAACAGAAAGGTGCCCCAGGAGGGAAAAAGTAGGTAACTCTTTAAATCTCCAAGTTTAGCAGGATGTGGTGGGTTTGCTAACTGACTTTGATTGCACACAAGGCCAGCATGAAGGAAGAAATCTATTACACCATTTCCTATATTTTGAAGTACTTTATAACCTGGGCCATTTTCAGAGGGAATCTATTGTCTGAGCAACTGAGAGTGCCTAAAAGCAAGGATGGATCACATGTCTGAGAGCCTGGGGGCATCCTTCTCCTAGTGTCTGGATGGGAGATGGTCACAAGAAGACATGAGGAAAAGATCATCCACATATGGGATCTGCTGAGTTTGAGCAGCAGGAAGCAGAGGCTGTGGCAGACAAGGAAGGAGACAGACTCTTTGTCAGTGACTATGGAGCCTGAGGGGATAAGCCTGGGCCTGGGAGACTGCTGTCTGCAGAGCTGGCCTCCCTGTCCTATGTGACTTGCTGCTAGTAGCACTGAGAACTATGAGCTCAGATCAGGCCAACTGCTTGATTCTGCATTCCTCTGCCTCTTATAGGCTGGTTTACTGTTGAGTCTGATAGCATGGACACCAGCAGATAGAGTTCTCAGTTGCTTGGATTCTCTGCAGGGCTTGGTGGGCTGGTTTCTTCTTTACTTCCTCTATACCTCCTATAGCACACAGCATCGACATTTGCTATCCCTGGTAGCACAAATTGGGGAAAGGGTCAGTTCTTGAGCAAGTGGGGAAAAAGTTGGGGCTGTGTGTGTCAGATGTGGCTCTAGTTTCCCATAAAAGAAAAGCTTCTAAACTGACTGTAGCCCTGGCACTGAGAACACATCTTTGTCTGTTCAGACACTCAACCTGTAAACATTCCCAACATGTGTAGTGGGAAAACAAAAGAAATATAAAGAACTTCAGCTATGAATCACTACACCACTAACAGACTCTAACATAAGAAGACTCAAAAAGGCTCCTGACCACCTGGAGCTCCCAGGGTCTGGACCACCAACCAAAGAATACATATGGAGGGATCCATGGTGCTGGCCACATATGTGCTGGAGGATTGCTTATTGGACATCACTGGGAGGAGAGGCCTTTGGGTTTGAAGGTGTTTGATACCCCAGTGTAGGGGAATGCCAGGGTGGGAAGACAGGAGTGGGTGGATGGGTGGAGAAGCACACTCATAGAGGCAGGGGGAGGAGGGATGGGATAGGGGATTTCAGAAGGGGAGACCTGGAAAGGGGAAAACATTTGAAATGTAAATAAAGAAAATATCCAATAAAAAAGACGCAAAAGAACTGTCTTCAGTGACTTGTGGGGTTTTTCCGTCCTTCCTTCCTTCCTTTCTTCCTTCCTTCCTTCCTTCCTTCCTTCCTTCCTTCCTTCCTTCCTTGTAGTATTATATTCAGTTTCTTAAAAAAATTATTTTATGTTTCTCCTTTGGTAGCCTGAAGAGTACTGTCCCATACCAAAGGCATTAGAACATAGGAGTGAAGGTTCTATGTAGGTCCCAGATAGTCTTCTCCATGTTCAATGAGTTGTGTGGATGTTGCCTTTAGCAATGGGACCTGAACAAAATCTTTAATATATAATCTCTCCTGCCTGCAAAATACACTAGAGCAATGGTGCCACAAAGCTTGTTGGAGTGACCAGCCAATGTCTGACTTGACTTGAGGCCCACTCCATGAGCTGGAATCCATACATGACACTGCTTGAGTGGCCAAGAACCAGAGAATTGGTAGCCCAGAGACCTAGGGAAAAAAATCAAATACTACTGATCTTTAAAAAAAAATAGTAATAGTAAAATGACTCCTGATGATATTTGGCTATACTCCTAGATCAGGGTTTGATTCAGACATCATCAGAGAAGCTTCCTGCAGGGATGACCCATAGCTGGACATGGGGAGAGAGAAAGAGAGAGAGAGAAAGAGAGAGAGAGAGAGAGCACACTTCAGACGCTCTAAATGAATGTCTCCATCAATTCTCTGCACTCAGATCTTAGAGAACCCCATGGAAAAGAAAGATGGGGTGTAAGAGTCAGAGGTGATGGAGGTTACCAGGAGAACACAGCCCTCTGAAGCAATGGATCCAAGGCTCATATGAACTCACAAAGACTGAAGAAGCAAGAACAGAGCTTACACAGGTCTGCACCAGGTCCTCTGTATGTGTATTCTAACTTTCAGCGTAGTATTTTTAGGGGACTCCTAATTGTGTGGAGGAGCGAGTCTCTGATTCTTGTGCCTAACCTTGGGGCTTTTTTTCCTTCTGTTAGTTTGCCTTGTCTCACTTTGATGTGATGGGTTTTGGCTTATTTTATAGTTTATTTTGTTATGCTTTGTTGTTATCTCTTAGAAGTCTGTTCTTTTAGAAGGAGAGACAGAAAAGGAGTGGATGGGGATAGGAAGGGCAGTTGGGAGAATTGGGAGAGGAAACTGTAATTAGGATATATAGTATGTGAAAAGAATCTATTTTTAATTATAGGGGAAATCTTTAAAAATTTTTATTTTCTTATTATCTTTATCTACTTTTCCTTATATATTTCCTTATTTTGTAAGAAGACTTTCAAATCTTTCTGTTTTCTCTCCCTTGCTTTACCTTTTTCCCTTCTTCCTTTAATCTTGCCTTCCTCTTTCTATATTCTCTCTGTGTCCTTCCTTTAGCTTACTTTTAAAAAAAATGTCAGTACTTTACCTTTGCTGATCTTAACTTTCCAGCTTATTCTACATAATTACTGCTTCTTGCTTTTCTATGGCTAATAGTGAGGTAGTAGTTATCCCTCAAGGATATTTATTTATTCCATTTGTGTGTGTGTGTGTGTGTGTGTGTGTGTGTGTGTGTGTGTATGTGTGTGTGTGTGTGTGTGTTCATGGTGGTGTTATAGAACTTCCCTTCTTATGTTTGGAGCAGTCCTGAGGATTGAATGCATAAAAGAAAGCTGGCCACCAAGGAGATTCACATATACAACCAAGGAAATATTCATTCCAACAGACACACAGAGTAGAGCAAGTAAACAAGAAATACAGGAGCAAGAGACTATGACTCATCCCACCTTTCATACACCTTGAGAGATGAGTCCAAAGACAATGAAATCGTTGAGATTCAGACAAAGAGCTGCAAAGTCTGGTTTCCAAATGACCAGTGTGGGGCTAGACAGCTGTCTTGGTATTTGGTTAGAGGCACTTGCAACTCGTATTGAAGACCAGGGTTTGTTTTCCAACACTCAACAGGAACCCCATAATCATCTGTAACTTCAGTTCCAGGGGATCTAATGCCTTCTAGTCTCCATGGGCCCTGCATGTATGCGGTGCATTTCTATAGATTCAGGCAAAACATTCTTACACATAAAATAAAAGTTTTGAAAAATAATAATGATCAGTGGCTTCACACAGAATTCATATAAATAAAAGGATGAAGGGAATATATTATTTGAAGATTTGGATGAGAGTTAGCCATGTAATTCAGTAAAGATAGATGCTGATAAAACAGGGGACATAAGAAATGAAATCATAATATATCAAATAAAACCTTAATGTTTATCACTACTAATAAGGCAATCCAGAAAAAAAGAAGAAAAAAAAAAGCCAAGCCAGGCAGGAGAAAAATACACCAGCGAATGAAGACAGAGTTGAATTATTTGATTTTTATGGTAGTGTCGTGGGACAGACTCTTATTGTGAAGAAAACACACTCACACGTGCATGCATGCACTTACTCACACACACACACAGACACACACACCACACATACACATCCCTACTCAGCCTGGAAAGGGAGCCCGCTCACCACAGACAAAAGTTAGGGTTGTACCAATGTTTAGTTTGGTAAACCATGAGAGGTGTCTGTGTGTGTCTGTGTGTGTCTGTGTGTGTCTGTGTGTGAGCAAGTGTGCGAATGCAGCCCACATGATGCCAGGAGTATAGATGAGGGATCACTTACAAGGATCCGGGATAATTCAAAATCAGCTGCACCACTAAAAAGCCCACCCAGACATAGATGAGCACTTGGGAAAAACTGCAAACCTCCTCTACGATCTAAACATCCTATTTTTCTTTCTGCAGTTTGGCAGCTCAGAGTCTCCATCCCTAGTAACTGTTTACTTCACTATTGTTGATAAGATTCCTCCAGAATCATCCAAGCTTTTGTTCACCAAGACTTGTGACCTTTGGTTTATCTCCTGTTTTCCAGTTGAGGTAAGGTACATGAGCCTCATGATCTTCTGGACCAAATGTTGCAATCTGGAGGAAATGTTGCAATCCCTAGAAAATACCATACAAAAAGCATCGAACTAAAGGAAAAAAACAATTTACTATCCTAACATCCAACACCTGGCAAGCAAGAGATCAGGCAGAGGTGCCAGGGTAGAGACTAAAGGCATAGAAAAGTGATTCAATAAAATCATAGAAGAAAATTCCCCAGACCTAGGACAAGAAAGTATTGCAGAAATTTAGAACCCCCAAATAGCATGACCAGAAGAGACCCTCTCTGGCTTACATGATAACTGAAAATGTTTAGACTATTGGAAAAATAGAATACTGAGTGTGGCAAGAGAAAAGTGGCAAGTACCTTACAAAGAAATTACAACTGATTTCTGAATCTAAAGTCTTAAAGTCAGTAAGGCAGAGAATGGTGTATTTCAATCTCTCATAGAAAAAAAAAAAAGCCAATCGATCATATTATAACCAGGAAAGTGACCCTTAGGTGGATTGAGGAATAGGGACTTTGCAGGTTACACAAAGTGATATGGTACAGGACAGCTAACCGAACACTGCAGGATTAATTTGAAGAAATATCACTCAGAGAATGGGGGGAAATGCACACAGACGTGCAAGCACTTCACAAAGAATACATCTCACTAGAAGAGCCAACAAATGAGAGATAGAATATCTCTATGCACGTCTGTGTGCATTTCCCCCCAGAGATCAAACTAGCCGGGCGTGGTGGCACACGCCTTTAATCCCAGCACTCGGGAGGCAAAGGCAGGCAGATTTCTGAGTTCGAGGCCAGCCTGGTCTACAAAGTGAGTTCCAGGACAGCCAGGACTACACAGAGAAACCCTGTCTCGAAAAAAAACCAAAAAAAAAAAAAAAAAAAAAAAAGAATCAAACTTTATTAACTCAGCGAACCAAATAAATCACCAGGATAAAGGGGGATTAGTTCATAAAATTTAATTAAATCAAAATAAAAAGTCTCAACTCCCTGATGATTAAGGATGTTGAACATTTTTTCAAATGCTTCTCAGCCATTCGGTATTCCTCAGTTGAGAATTCTTTGTTTAACTCTGTGCCCCACTTTTTAATGGGGATATTTGATTTTCTGGTGTCCACCTTCTTGAGTTCTTTATATATATTGGATATCAGTCCCCTATCTAATTTAGGATTGGTAAAGATCCTTTCCCAATCCGTTGGTGGCCCTTTTGTTCTGTTGACAGTATCTTTTGTCTTACAGAAGCTTTGCAATGTTATGAGGTCCCATTTGTCAATTCTTGATCTTACAGCACAAGCCTTTGCTGTTTTGTTCAGGAATTTTTCCCCAATGCCCATATCATCGAGGCTTTCCCCCACTTTCTCCTCTATAAGTTTCAGTGTCTCTGGTTTTATGTGGAGGTCCTTCAACCACTTAGACTTGACCTTAGTACATGGAGATAAGAATGGATCAATTCCCAGTCTTCTACATGATAGCTGCCAGTTGTGCCAGCACCATTTGTTGAAAAGGCTGTCTTTTATCCACTGGATGGTTTTAGCTCCCTTGTCAAAGATCAGGTGACCATAGGTGTGTGGATTCATTTCTGGGTCTTCGATCCTATTCCATTGATCTACCTGTCTGTTGCTGTACTAGTACCATGCAGTTTTTGTTACGATTGCTCTGTAGTACAGCTTGAGGTCAGGCATGGTGATTCCACCAGAGGTTCTTTTATTGTTGAGAAGAGTTTTCGCTAGTCTAGGTTTTTTGTTATTCCAGATGAACTTGCTAATTGTCTTTTCTAGATCCTTGAAGAATTGAGTTGGAATTTTGATGGGGATTNATCTTCTGAGATCTTCCTCAATTTCTTTCTTCAGAGACTTGAAGTTCTTGTCATACAAATCTTTCACTTCCTTCGTAAGAGTCACACCAAGATATTTTATATTGTTAGTGACTATTGTGAAGGGTGATGTTTCCCTGATCTCTTTCTCAGCCAGTTCATCCTTTGTATAGAGAAAGGTCATCGATTTGTTTGAGTTAATTCTATATCCAGCTACTGCACTAAAGCTGTTTATCAGGTTTAGGAGTTCTCTGGTGGAGTTTTTGGGGTCACTTATATATACTATCATATCATCTGCAAATAGCGATAATTTGAGTTCTTCCTTTCCAATTTGTATCCCCTTGACATCCTTAATCATCAGGGAAATGCAGATCAAAAGAACCCTGAGATTCCACCTCACACCAGTAAGAATGGCTAAGATCAAAAATTCAGGTGACAACAGATGCTGGCGTGGATGTGGAGAAAGGGGAACACTCCTCCATTGTTGGTGGGAATGCAAACTGGTTCAACCACTCTGGAAATCAGTCTGGCGGTTCCTCAGAAAATTGGACATAGTACTACCAGAAGATCCTGCAATACCCCTACTGGGCATATATCCAGAAGATATTCCATCTGGTAATAAGGATACATGTTCCACTATGTTCATAGCAGCCTTATTCATAATAGCCAGAAACTGGAAAGAACCCAGATGTCCATCAACAGAGGAATGGATACAAAATATTTGGTATATTTATACAATGGAGTACTACTCAGCTATTAAAAACAATAAATATATAAAATTCCTAGGCAAATCGATGGATCTGGAGGCCACCATCCTGAGTGAAATAACTCAATCACAAAAGAACTCACATAACATGTACTCACTGATATGTGGATATTAGCCCAGAAACCTAGACTACCCAAGATACAATTTACTAAGCACATGATACTCAAGAAGAAGGAAGTAGTTTTACACCTGTGCAGTGGGGAAGGATCTTAATTCTTGTTTCGTGTGTAACTTTCTCAATTTCTCTAGTACACACTTCGACTTAGGTTTCCTACCTGGGTTACTGACGCCGACGGTCCCTAGGTAGGGTGTTAGTCGGTGGTTTGTATCTGTGATATCGTATACGGTCGTTGATGGTGCTGAAAGGGCCCGGATATTGCGGTCTCGGGGGAAAATATACCAATGCCTGGCAAACATGGAGGTGGAAGCTCACGGTCAGCTATTAGATGGAACACAGGGTTCCCAAGGAAGGAGCTAGAGAAAGTACCCAAGGAGCTGAAGGGGTCTTCAACCCTATAGGTGGAAGAATAACCATGAACTAACTAGTACCCCCTGAGCTCATGTCTCTAGCTGCATATATAGAAGAGGATGGCCTAGTTGGCCATAATTGGGAAGAGAGACCCCTTGGTCATGCAGACTTTATAGGCCCCAATACAGGGGAACGCCAGGGCCAAGAATTTGGAGCGGGTGGGTAGGGGAGCAGGGCCGGGAGAGGGGAGGGTATAGGGAACTTTCTGGATAACACTTGAAATGTAAATGAAGAAAATATCTAATAAAAGTTGGAAAAAAAGATAAACCATTTTTACTAAAAAAAAAAATCTCAACTCTCTGGTTATAATTAAAAGATGCATGGGGCTAGAGAGATGGCTCAGTGGTAAAAAAAAAAAAAAACACTGACTGCTCTTCCAGAGGTCCTGAGTTCAAATCCCAGAAACCACATGGTGGCTCACAACTAACTATAATGGGATCTGATGCCCTCTTCTGGTGTGTCTGAAGACAGCTACAGTGTACTCATAAATAAATAAATAAATAAATAAATAAATAAATAAATAAATAAATATTTAAAAAATTTAAAAGACGCAGACTGGGGCCTGACAAGATGGGTTAGTGGTTAAGAGCACTGACTTCTCTTCTAGAGGGCCTGGGTTGAAATCCCAGCACCCAGATGGTGGCTCACAAACATCTGTAACTCTGGTTTCAAGGGATCTTGCACCCTTTTGTGACCTCCAGTGGCACCAGGCACATATGTATGCACACACACACAATCTTGAAAGTTTGAAACTACTAGAGGGAAATGGGAGCTTTGTAATATAGACACAGGCAAGGACTTTCTGAAAATGACTCAAATAGCCGACGAAATAATGTCGAGTTGACAGATGACTAACATAAAAATCCAAAACAATTAATAGAGTGACGTGATAGCTTTAAAATGGGAGAAAAATTGTCAGCCATTATCTAGTATATGTAAGGAACTCAAGACATTGAGTACTAAAAGAAAAGTAACAACAACAAAAACACAAACCAACGAATAGTAAAGGAACTAAACCAATACTTTAAAAATGAAGACATTGAAATGGCCAGCCAATAAATACATGAAAAGAGCACATAATCTTTAATTGCCAGGGAAATGCAAATCTAAACCACATTAAGATACTACTGCATCTCAGTGAGAGTGCCTAGCAACAAAAGAAAATATAAACTGACCAATTCAGGAGGCTTTCAAAATGATTTAAGTTGAAAGCTTTCCCAAAGTACAGAGTGAGTTCAGTATCAGCTTAGCAACTTGGTGAGACCATGTCTCAAAGTAGAAAGTAAAAAGCAGCCCGAACAAGCAGTTGCATGTATGACGACCTAAGTTTATTTCCCCTGCACTGCAATAACAAGGAAGTGCAGAATAAAAACTCAGCTTTAAGTCAGGCAGTTGTGAATCACACTTTTAATGCCCAGGAGGCAGAGGCTGGTGGATTTCTCTAAGTTTGAGACCAGTCTGCTCTACAGAGACTGTTCCAGGACAGTCAGGATTACGCAGAGAAACCCTATCTCAAAACAAGCAAAAACAAACAAGAAGACAGCTCTGCTGAGTAGAACCACCCGGGCGGTCCATCACATAATCAGCCACCAAATGCAGACACTACTGCACACACCATCAGGATATTGCTGAAGGGACCCTGATATAGCTGTCTCCTGGCAGGCTTTGACAGGCCCTGACAAATACAGAATTGGATGCTCACAACCATCTATAGGGCAGAACACAGGGTCCCCAATGTAGGAGCTAGAGAGTACCCAAGAGCTGTAGGGGTCTGCGACCCTGTAAATGGAACAACAATATGAACTAATCAGAACCCCCAGAGCTCATGTCTCTAGCTGCATATGTATTAGAAGATGGCCTAGTTGGCCATTATTCGGGAAGAAAGGCCCTTGGTCTAGCAATGTTTATATGCCCCAGTACAGGGGAATGCCAGGGCCAAATAGTGGGAGGGGGAGGGGAGGGGAGCAGGGCAGGGGGTGGGTATCAGGGACTTTTGGGATAACACTTGAAATGTAAATGAAGAATTTCTCTAATAAAAAAATCCAAAAAACAAAACAAAAACAAAAACAAAAACAAAACAAAACAAAACAAAAAAGAAGTAGGACTGAATTTAATGTCAGCCTGGGCTTCACAGCAAGTTTGAAATCCATTTGAGCTATATAGTTAGTGAAATTATGGCTCAAAAATGAGAACACACACACACATACACACACACACACACACACACACACACACACACACACAGAGAGAGAGAGAGAGAGAGAGAGAGAGAGAGAGAGAGAGAGAGAGAGAGAGAGACAGCAAATGTTGGAAAGGATGTAGGGGAAAATGAACCCAAACCCTTATATACTGTTGGTGGACAGGTAAATTAGTACAGCCTACAACACAGAATTTAGTATGTAGATTCATCAAAAATTCAAAATACAACTATCATATGAGCCAGCTATGTAGTTTGGGGTAAACATCCCCTAAATTCAGGTCACTTTATTATGGCTTTACCTGTATGTTCATGTTTACTGTTATTCACAATTTCCAAGTGTTAGAATCAGTCCATAAACAGATAGATGCATAAAGAATAATAATACAATATAGAATTTTATTCATTCTTTTTGTTCACTTTTAAAAAGAACAAAATTACCCTTTTCACATAAAAAAATGTACAGAAATGGAAACACCATGTTGCACAAGATAACAGCCTGATAGGCAAGTATCTTGTGTTTATGTGTTTATTTTCATGTATGGAATTTAGGAGAGAAAAGGGATGTGTAAGGAAAAGGGGAAAGGCTGGGGTAGTAGTTCAGTTGCACTTGCCTGGCATGTTCAAGGCCCTGGTTTACTCACCAGCACTGCAAAAATAAGAAAGGAGTTATTTAAAAATATCTAGGATAGAGCTAGCAAGATGGCTCAGCAGGTATAAGCACTTGCTGCCAAGTCCAATGACCTGAATTTGATCCCAGAACCCACACAATGGAGCAAGACCACCAGTTCTCACCAGTAATCATCTGACCATATGAGCACCATGGTACACATGCCACCCAACCATTACATAAATGTAAAATTAAAAAGAACCACACACCACAGTATCTAGGATATATAAGGAACTGCAAAAATTAAATACCCAAAATGAAATCATCCAATCAATAAGGACCAATGCATTGAATAGGTAATTCTCAAAAGAAGAAATACAAATAGTCAATCAATATTTGATAAAGCGTTCAACATCCTTGGCCATCAGGAAAACACAAATAAAGACTGTGCTGAGATTCCATGTCACCTCATTCCAAATGGCTGCCACCAAGGAGACAAAGGGTTGCAGAGAAACCCTTTGATTCACTGCTGCTAGGGAGATGAACTAGTGTGGTCACTACAGAAATCAGTAAGGATGTATCTGAAAACACCAAAACCAGAAATGCCATATCATTTGACTATCGTCCTCTTGGATCTATACCTGAAAGACTAAGTCAACAGATCATAGAGATCCTTGCATATCCATGGTTACTGTTGCATTATTCAAAATGGCCAGGATATGGAATCAACCTAGATGCCCATCAAGAGATAAGTGGATAAAAATGTGGTACATACACATGAAATGAAATTTTATTCAGTCATTATAAAATGAAATATATTTTAATAAAACTGAGATCATGGGATAATAAAATGAATTCACAGTATTTACAAGAAAATGAATGTGACTGGAGATCATTAAGTGAAATCATCCATACTCAGACAAATATCTCATTTTCTCTTATAGGTAGAAAGCATATATTTAAATTTGTATATATAGGGGCTGGAAAGATGGCTCAGCAGTTAAGAGCACTTGCAGAGGACCTCAGTTCAGTTTCCAGAACTCACATGGTGACTAACAACTTTCTGGAACTTCAGCTCCAGGGAATCTGGCAGGCGCCAGACATACATGTGGTGCACACACATGTAAGCAAAACACTCAAATACACATAAAATAAGTAAAAAAAATTAAAATTGCATACTTGTATTTTGTGTTTGGATATGCACTGGGAGTCATTAAAGTGGAAAGGGGAAGAAGAGATCTTGAGAGAGGAGAACAAAGAGTAATGGCTTATATGAACTTACAGAGGGAGAGACTATATTGGGCCAAAGATGGGAGCCACTGAGGGGTCTGGGGGAAGTCAGAGCAGAATGAGCTAATGGAAACAATGCATAGTGACACACACTTATGGAAGTGTCAATACACTAGCCTAAAATGTATTTTTTAAAAATCTCAATAAAACATTCTGCTTTGAAAAAAGTAAAGGGGGAAAACAGGAGAGGTGAGACAGATGAGAATACTAGGGAGGGAGAATATGATCAGTGTAGAGAAACTGACGTTCAAACTGTTAGAATGCAACCCATTATGCCACAGATAATTACTATGTTAGCAAAATAAATTCTCACTTAACACTTTCTGGAGTATTAAACTTCTAAAGAAGTTGCTACTACAATTTCTTCTCCTACCCAAGTCTATTTCATAGACATTTTGCTAGAGCACTATTTATATAATATTTATAGCTAATTGTCCTGAGTGAGGTATCATCCTGAGTGAGGTAACCCAATCACAAAAGAACTCACATAACATGTACTCACTGATAAGTGGATATTAGCCCAGAAACCTAGAATACCCAAGATACAATTTACTAAACACATGAAACTCAAGAAGAAGGAAGATCAAAATGTGGTCACTTTGCCCCTTCCTAGAATTAAGAAAATTCGTGTGTAACTTCCTCAATGTCTCTAGTACACACCTCGACTTGGTTTCCTACCTGGTTGGTCACTGACGTCGTCGGCCCCTAGGTAGGGTATTAGTCGGTGGTTTGTATCTGTGCTAACGTATACGGTCGTTCTATCACGACTTTACGGAACTATATCGAGTGGGAGGCTATACCAATGCCTGGCAAACATGGAAGTAGACGCTCACAATCAGCTATTAGAACTCAGGACTCACAAGGAAGGAGCTAGAGAGAGTACCCAAGGAGCTGAAGGGGTCTTCAATCCTATACGTGGAAAAATAACAGGAACTAACTAGTACCCCCAGAGCTCATGTCTCTAGCTGCATATATAGAAGAAGATGGCCTAGTTGGCCACCATTGGGAAGAGAGGTGCCTTGGTCATGCAGACTTTATATGCCCCAGTACAGGGGAACACTAGGGCCAAGATGTAGGAGTGGGTGGGTAGGCGAGCAGGGCGGGGGATGAGGGAGGGTATAGGGGACTTTTGGGATAACATTTGAAATGTAAATGAAGAAAAGATCTAATAAAAATGGGAAAAAAACTTTTGAGGAGTTTTCAGAGTAATTTAGTGTACATAAAAATAGGAACAAGGAGCTGGGCAGTGGTGGTGCACACCTTTAATCCCAGCACTTGGGAGGCAGCGGCAGGCAGTCTACAGAGTGAGTTCCAGTACAGTCAGGACTGCATGGAGAAACCCTGTCTCAAAAATCAAACAAAGGCAGCGGGAGATAGGCGGAGGGCGGAGAGCAGACCCCTTCCCTTCCGGCCCACACCGCTCCAGCTCCAGCGCAGGGCGCAAGGCCTGGGGGCCGTGCACCCACCCAGGTTTCCAGCTCTCCCAGCAATCCGGACCACCGGTAAGAGGAACACACATCTGCTCCAGTCCAAGCTCGTGGGACTTGAGTCTGCAGAGGGAGATAGACAGGCGGAGGGCGGAGAGCAGACTCCTTCCCTTCCGGCCCACACCGCTCCGCTCCAGCGCAGGGCGCAAGGCCTGGGGGCCGTGCACCCACCCAGGTTTCCAGCTCTCACAGCGATCTCCGGAGCACCGTCCAAACTCGTGGGACTTGAGTCTGCAGCGGGAGATAGACAGGCAGAGGGCGGAGAGCAGACTCCTTCCCTTCCGGCCCACACCGCTCAGCTCCAGCGCAGGGCGCAAGGCCTGGGTGCAGTGCACCCACCCAGGTTTCCAGCTCTCCCAGCGATCTTCGGACCACTGCGATCTCCGGACCACTGTCCAAACTCGTGGGACTTGAGTCTGCAGCGGGAGATAGACAGGTGGAGGGCGGAGAACGGACCCCTTCTCTTCAGGCCCACACCACTCAGCTCCAGAGCAGGGCGCAAGGCCGGGGTACCACGCACCCACCTAGGTTTCCAGCTCTCCCAGCGATCTCCGGACCACTGCGCAGGGCGCAAGGCCTGGGTACCGTGCACCCACCCAGGTTTCCAGCAAGACTCTCCCAACAATCTAAGGACCACTGGTGAGAAGCTGAACTCAGCATCTGTTCCAGCCCAATCTCAAGCGACCTGAGACAACAGCAGGAGATTGAGAAAGGCCCAGGACAAGACAGACGCTCCCTTCTGGTCTCTACCAACAACAGGTCTCCTTGGGCAGGGATGGCAGGAGGTAAGCGTAAGAACAGAAGCAACAGAATCCAAGGGTACTTGGCATCACCAAATCCAAACTCACCCACCCCATCAAGTCCTAGATACAACAGCACACCAGAAAAACAGGACATGGATATAAAATCACTCGTCATGATGATGATGGAGGAATATAAGAAGGAAATGCAGGAAAGCACAGTTAAACATCTA
>LR756403.1:3348402-3536044 GCA_902729485.2 Mus minutoides | reverse complement strand
TTGGCCATCATTGGGAGGAGAGGCCCCTTGGTCATACAGACTCTATATGCCCCAGAACAGGGGAATGCCAGGGCCATTACGTGGGAGGGGGTGGGTAGGGGAGCAGGGCGGGGACGTGGGAGGGTAAGGGAAAATTTCTGGATAACATGTGAAATGTAAATGAAGAAAATATCTAATAAAGAGAGGAAAGAAAAAAAATCAAACAAACAAAAACAAAAACAAAAAAAATAAAAAAAAATAGGAACAAGGAAAGTAAAGAGAAGGGCTGACACACTGCAATAAGGTCAGCACTTTCATTTTAAGACTAATTCTGTATTATTGTGTGTCTGTGTGCATATGAATGCAGGTGCCCTGGAGACCAGAGGTATCAGAGTCCACCATGGAGCTGGAGTTAGAGAAAGTTGTGCACAACTTGATGTGGGTGCTGCAATGTCCTTTCCAAAACCTATCTTTGCTCTTAATTGGTAAGCCATCTCTCCAGCCCCGGGTCTAGTATTTTAGAGATAGTTTGCAAATTAGGTTGAGAGTTCTAGCAGCCACCATAAAGTATATTGGTGGATTCTCAAATGCGTCAAAAGTTTCTTTTGAACTTTTTTTTTCTATTTGAAACTGATTTATTGCAAAGACATGCCCTTTCAACTTTTCACACATAATTTATGAAAATAAACGTATGTGAATATAGTATGTTCAGAAACTTCTGTGATTAATGAGGAAGCACTAATTGTCACCTGAACAGTTTTATATTTAATATAAAAACCAATAGAAAGTTGCTATCAAGAGCTATTTGGAAAATAAGTGAGAACCCATGCCTTGAAGCTATATTCTTTTGAACTTTTAAAGATCTGAAATGTAGCTTCATTGAACATAAAAAAAGTTTATTTCTAGAGGAAATGATTGAACGAGTGTTGCAACCACCCCCCCCAAAAAAACTGCACCCTTTAAAATTAAGCATCAATTAGTGTTGAAGCAGCTGAGAGTTTATAAAACTGTTGTGAGGCAGCAACATGTCTCATTAGTGCTACTGTCTCTTTAAGGGAACTATTTTGCATAAAGGTCTAGCCCCCTCTTATACCATGTGACCGAACTGAACTCGACGCCATTTTAGACCTCACACACCGGACTCGCCCCAAGCAGTGTGGGTCATGGAGCATAACGTGGAAGCACCCGTTCAGGGAGCTCCGTCGGAAGGTGTGGGGGAGGCTGATATTCCCGAAGCCCCCGCCACAGATGTCTCCACAACTGAAGAAGCGGGCTCCAAAGAGCCCCAGGTTCCTGCCTGTCCTGCTCCCGAAGGTGCGGAAGGTGCCGGGGACACCAGTGCCGGTCCTGCTCCCGAAGGTGCGGAAGGTGCCGGGGACACCAGTGTTGGTCCTGCTCCCCAAGGTGCCCAAGGTGCTGGGGACACCAGTGTCGCTGGAGGGGCTCGAGGCCCGAAGACTCCTGTCAGGGCCGAGGTTCATGGGGCCCGCCAGGGCGCTGCTCGCCGGACCCTGGAGAGGGCCATACGATGTGAGTGGCTTTTGAACTTATTTCTACTCCGGGGACCTTGTGGGTGTCCAAAGGTCCTCTGAGGCGGGACACCCACGGGGACAAGGGAGGGCGGCCTGGCTGACCGGAAAAAATGGCCGACCGTGCTGACAGAGGCCTGGACCCGACCTTGGGCGGCGGGGATGGGTGAGGTGGCAGTTTGGGGCCTTGGCAGGGCATGTGAGCCTCGAGTGCTCGAAAGGTCCTCTGAGGCGGGCGGGCTTGGCTTCTGTCTTGCGGGCAGGTGTGGCTTCTGTCTTGGCAAGGGTCGCCTCGCTGAGGAATGCACGGCCGAAGGCCAGGGAGTGGGAGGGGGCCTGGGGAGGCGGCCGGGGCTGTGCGGATGAAGGGGACAGGGACGCCTGTGTGCGGGGAGATGCTCGCTCGCTCGCTCGCTCGGAGAGGGACAGTGGTGGTGGGGGACAGGGGACAGATGGGGTGACGGGACCATAGCACAGCGGCAGCCTCGCTCGTGGCAGTTTGGGGCCTCCGCTGGGTGGCACGTTGGTGCCCCAACACATGGCGGGACCTGTGAGCCTCGAGAGGTCGAAAGGTCCCCAGAGGCAGGCAGGCCGCGGCCACGGAGGCGCAAGGAGGCCCGGCCTGCGTCGTCATGGTGGCCAGGGTCGGCCTTGCCGAGGCCGCTCGGCCGTGGCCAGGGAGTGGGGGGCCTGAGGCGCCGAGTGTTTAACATTAGAGGTGGCTTCGCCAGGTGACAGGGTCCGGCAGGGAGGGACGGCCATGTGCGCCCCGCCTCGTCCCTGAGGTGGCCTCCGGGCCCCCCGCCCCCCTCCCCCCTTCCCCCCCTCCCTGTGGATGACTCAGTAGCTCGTGGCCTGGCCACGAGCAAGGAGACGCAGCGCGTATTAGCGCGCGCGCGCGCGCGCGCGCGCGCGCGCGCGCAAGATCAGGTGCGCCCGCAAGCCCGCTCAGAGCCTGGAGGCTATGCATGGCCTGGAGGCATCGAGGCCCCTGCCCTCTGATTGACGGGGCGGCCCCGCGCAGGGGGGCGGAGGGAGGGGCGGGGCCAGGGGCGGGGCCTGGGCGTCAGCTACCGGTAAAGCCGGGCTCTCGCTCTGGTGCTCCGACCTTTCTGCAACTGATTCCAAGCGTCCTGAGTTAGAATCTCAGGCAGCAGAGATGTCCGAGAAGCACCCGCCAGCCGAGGACCAGGCCCCAGGAATGTGGGAAGGTGTCTCCGCAGCATCTTGCCATGGCCAGGGCCACCGACCGGAAGGTGTGAAGGTTCTCGTGGCTTTGCGCGTGGCGGGGGGGGGGGGGGGGGGAAAGGGCATATTTTCAGCATAAATGAGCAAAAGCGGGAGGAGCAGAACTTTTCTGCTGGGTGTCCCCAAGGAAAAAAAAAGATAGGACCGGGCAGTCTCCAAAGGGCAGAACATGGTTATGCGTTTTAAAATAAAAATGCAGAACCAAGTTTGTGTAGCCTGGAGCTTTTGGGCTCTCTGGCTACACCATTCCAATTGTCCCGCTGAAGGGAGATAAGCCAGATGTGAGAAGTGGACAGTGATTCTGTTCATTTAATTAGGCATCCGAGAGTGCCTCGTGGAATTTTCAGAAACAAATTAAGAAAAATGAATATTTCTAGGGGAGGGAAGTGGATTCATGTTCTTTAACATATAGTTCTTTCTGTTTTTTTTTTTTAAACTATTAAAACTCTTCTCAGCGAGACTCTTTTTTTCCCCTTCTCTCCCTTTAAACCTTTTTACTGGGGCTATCAACAAGGAGATACTTTAAAATCATTTTTTAAACAATTAATAGTTTAATAAAGTTTTTATTCTGTAAAAGAGGAGTTGCCAAAAAGGCATTAAGATGAATGAAAAGCCCTAATCTTAGTTGGCCTGAGAAGTCTGAAAGATAGGACTGACCTGATAAAATCTTGCTTAGCAGCGCCTTTCTTACATTCTGTGTTTGCATTCCCAGTCTTAAGTAGTTTCTGTTTTCTCTACTTAAGTGGTATATCCAGCCCCAAGGGTTATTTCATTTACTTTATACTTCTAAATTGTGCCCAAGTATGTATTAATTGTGCAAAAGTGTTTCATTGACATTTTCACATATATATCAGCAGGGGAGCTCTTGGGCTAGCTGTGAGCTGTGCATGCATGCCTGCAGGCACGCAACCTAGAGACTGTGCACATGGCCTAGAGGCTTCTAACATAGCCTAGAGGCTTCGAGGCCGGAGTTTGATTGTCAGCCTCAGAGTCATACATGCTTTTATTTTTCATTGTTTATATACATGCATCTATATGTGTACATATATAAACAATAAAAACAGAAGTAACTATCATGAATAATGTATTCTCTAGCCTCTTCCTGGGTATCTTTCTGCACTCTTTGTACTTTCTAATAACTTCTAAAATTAAAGTAAGGGATTGATTTTTAGAATATTTTTATTAATTGAGCATTTTGCATAATGTATTTTAATCATATTCATACACCTCCCCCAACAACTCTGAGATCCTTACTTTCCTACAGTCCTAATTTTGTGATCTTTTTTTCTTTGCATAACAGTAGGAGTATAGTAATGAATAAATAAAATCAGATTTTTAGGTTCTATTCATACCACTCTTTCAAGGAATTTACTCCATAAAGCTGGTGTCCATGAGTGCTGAGCCACTGTAGTTGAGCCATAAAAAAGCTTCTTGCTATTCCAGGGTCAGTCCGATTACTACTGTTGGTCTATTTGGATTGAAAATTAAATCTTTGTTCACCTCAAGTCATCACCGACATACGGGTTCGGGGTTAATTTCATTCTTTACTTTGTATTCAGCCCCACAGAGGGCATTTAATTTGCTGAAATTTACTATTTTATTTGATAGTCGTTTCACAATAGCTTAGTTATTTGTTCATCAAATAACATCGTGTAATTTGGGTTGACTTTAGAAATGATAACACTTATAAGTCAAGATGTCAAATAAAGTTTTACTAAAGTATATGCACATTTGTTTTCCATGAGAATCATGGATAAGACCTTATGTAGTATTATCAGTAATACCAGAGTAATACTCTGATCATTATCAGAGTGAGGAAGAGTTTTTAATGACTTGTTTGTTTTCTTTGTGTTTTTATGAATTCAAAAACAAGCCATGAGTGTAAGGCATGATGAATCTCATGACATTGAGGAACAGTTTATATTGCGTCTGCCTCCGGTAAGTAACATTATTATTTTTTTTTTTTTTGGTTTTTCAAGACAAGGCTTCTCTGTGTAGCCCTGGTTGTCCTGGAACTCACTTTGTAGACCAGGCTGGCCTCGAACTCAGAAATCCACCTGCCTCTGCCTCCCAAGTGCTGGGATTAAAGGCGTGCGCCACCACGCCCGGCTGGTAAGTAACTTTTATATCTCAGAACACATATCTTCAGTGCAAAAGTATAGTTCTGCATAGATAACATTTGTATTTCAGGTTATAAAAGATCAGAATATTTGTTCTCCATAAATCATATTCTATCAAGCAGTCCTATTATAGTGCATATTCTTCTTACAATATTTCTTTTTTCCTGTACATACCATCAATCATGTGGGTCAATTCCTTGTCAAGACAACTATGACAATTATGGACCATCCAGTCACTTACTATAAACATTAACAATCAATTTTCTGCACAGCCAAGGTAAGACTGTTCTAAAACTCTTTCTGTCATCTCAGAAGAGTTGGTTGGAGGGATTACCACTATGTCACCTGCAAGTTCATCACCAAGCAAGGTTATCACACTCATTTCAGTATTGTGCTCGAGTCTCTTTAACCATTGATAACCATGTTCCAGCATTATTTCATTTATGAGGTTATGATAGAGTTGCCCAGGAAGCTATTATTTAATTAAGTTAATTAATATAGCTAGTAAACCATAGCTAAGCCTTTCCAACAGAATGATAGCAGGAAGAAGTGAAACTGAAAAGCTAGGAGAAACCCCCAACTGTAGTTCCTAAAAGATAATGTGCAATTTGAATTGACTACATCTAGCTTGACTTATACAATATATGGTCTTTCATGGTACACAACATAATTAATATTTGGGAAATGTAAGGTTTTATTTAAGGGAAGACTTGCCTTGAAATGTCTGTTCTATTAGCTGTCACTTAGACAATCTTTCTGATTTTTAATTTACCTCCCTTTCAGAAACAAGCTTATGCAGTCAGGAAAATAATACATTCTAGAAAAGCTGCTTGGAAGGATAAACTAAAGATTGACTTTTCTTGTAAGTAGTTGATATTAATTCACAATATATTAAAACAATAATTTGCTACAAATTGCTATGTGCCAGACACTGTACTAGGCATTAGAGTTCTGAAAAAGAAAAGTGTATGTTATCTTTCCAACCTTTAGACAACATATAAATCCAATGTTAAAAGTGAAAGCTTTTTAAAAAAATTAATTATTCACTTTGCATCAATATTACAGCTTCCTTTCCCAGTCCCCTTTTCTCCCCTCTTCCTTCCCCTTCTCCCATCTCCTCCTCCCCTTCTCTTAAGGGGAGGCCTACCATAGATACCAGCCCACCTTGTCATATCAAGTTGTGAAAGGACTAGGTGCATCTTCTATTGAGGCTAGACAAGGTTTTATTTATTTATTTTTGAATGTATTTAAATGAACGAAATTTGGTGATGACAAGAAAACAGTCGCTGTCTTTTACACCTTTGCTACCATTGGAAAGAAATTTACTTTTAACTAGTAACGTACAATATGGAAAAAACAAGCTATAGATACTCTCTTCTTTTTATAGAAGTTGCTAGTCTAATATTAATTTGTAGCCTTTAAAGAAATAGTAAGTTTCATTGAAGAGATTGCCTGTCTCACATAAGTCTTCATTATTCAAATTCTTGGAGATCAAAGAGTCCACTGAAATGTCAATCTTTTCTCTCCTTTCTTTTAGCTGAAGGCCACCAGGCAGTTGTTCAAGTAGATAACGTCTCACTGCGTGCTAAACTGGTTAATCTGCCTTGTGTTATCGGAAGCCTGAAAACTATTGATAGAAAGACATTTTATAAGACGGCGGATATTTCTCAGGTATGATTTTGTGAGATGTGGTCTCATCTATCCCAGGTTAGCCTTAAACTCAGTATGTAGTTGACTATGACATTAAACTTAAAAAATCATTTTGTCTTCAACTACCAGATGCTGGGCTTCCATACATGCCTGTCTATACTCTTGGGTTGTACTGAGGATCAAACCTAGGTCTTGGTGCATGCTAGACTAGCACTCTACTGACCAAGTGATTTCCCGAGATCCACAAAGCCTTGTTTTGCTTTGCTTATTCGTGCTCATACATGCTAGGCAAGTGCTCCACCTGACATTAAGCTATATCGCCACCACTGGGTTAATTTTTTTAAAAAAATCTATTCCTTCTTATAGCTTTTGTGGAAATCTTAAGTCTCTGTCACGATTCCTACTGCATGGTAAATGCCCTGGTTTGGTATCTGTTACTTAACTTTTCATCTCTTTACTTTTACAGACTCCTGGTCCCCGTTTGCCAATTATAATGACTCTCATTCATTTAAAAATAGGAATGGCTAAGTTTCTTTTCTGCACTTTCTACTAAAGCAGTATGTTCACTGAAGAAAAGCCGGTTCTTACTCATCACCTCTGATGCGGCTTTCTGATTTGCTCTCTAATCAAAATGCTAAAATGTATGCATCTCATACTACACCTTCTGCAGTGGTAAACTCTAGGTCAAAGTTGAATCTACATATGCTGCAGGGAGAGAGGGAGAGAAGAGGGAGTGGGAAGGAGGAGATGGTGGGCAAGGGATATATTAAAGAGAATCTGAGTGTATAGTGCATAGCTCTTGGCTCTGGGAAATGCTTGGAGTCTTCTGGGTTCCAGATTGATGGTGGTATGATCATGATTTATTACTAACCAATATTTGGGCAATAATCAAATTCTTTGTCTTTGCTCAATGTAGATGCTTGTATGCAGTCCTGAAGGTGAGCCTCATTCTCTCCCTGAAGATCCAGTTATCTCTACTGGTCCTACTGTAGGGGAGGCAGAGAGAAAAAAATATAACTGGAAGCACGGCAGTAAGTTACCTTTGCTCATTCTGGCTGACTACATTGACCTCTTGTATTGCAATTCCCTGTGAACCAGGGACCTCTTACCTGGTTCATTAACCTCTTATTTTTAAAGAAAGAAGTCATTCCATAAGCAGGACATAGTTCTATGTAGAATTTGTGTAGGTATAGGACAGTGTTCAGTTATATGCTATGTTTCATCATGTTTTTATTTTAGTTACTCCACCACTTAAGAATGTCAGAAAGAAAAGGTTCCGGAAAACAACAAAAAAGGTTAGTCTCATGCCATTTATGTTTCTGTGGGGTGGATTAGAGGACTGTGAGAGGGAAAGAAAAGGATAGAATCGGTTGGGAACTCATGGATTCATTTATATGTTCCACATGTGGTGCTACCTACCTTTAATCTCAGCATCTGGGAGGCTAAAAGAGGAGGGTTGTGAGTTTAAGGCAATCCTTGGCTATAGAATGAGACTGTGTCTCAAAATTGAAAGAAAAAAAACTTAAAAATATGCAAACTCCACAGCATTATGAGCTAGCAGTTTGGACAACAGCAGTGAATAAAAAGAGACTCAGTTCTTTAGGTTGCAGGATCATTGCTAAGGGCTTAGAAGAATCGTCAACTTGACGTTTGAGCTCAGGCTTTCACTTTAAAGTCTTACAGATCTATAAAGCCAGGCAGGTTGGTTCTCGGGAGGCAGGGGCAGGCAAATTTCTGAGTTCAAGGCCAGTCTGGTCTACAAAGAGAGTTGCAGGACATCCAGGACTGTTACACAGATAAACCCTGTCTCAAACATAAATCTTAATTTCTCTAAGATAAATGCCCAGGAGTACTGGTAAATCATATTTTAAAATTTTTAGATTTGCATTCATTTTACTTAATGCATACAAATATTTTGCCTGAATGCACATATATGCACCACATGTGTGTCTGTTGGATGTCATGGAACTTGAGTTAAGGGTAGTTGGGAGGCACAATACTTGCTTGCTGGGACTGAACCCAGGTCCTTTGTAAGAGCAACAAGTGCCCTTAATCACTGACCCATCTCTATACAGGGTTCTTTCTTTCTTTCTTTCTTTCTTTCTTTCTTTCTTTCTTTCTTTCTTTCTTTCTTTCTTTCTTTCTTTCTTCAATCCCCCAAGTGGAGTGTTTGTTAAAAACAAACAAACAACAACAGCAAAAAAAAAAAAAACCCTCTTCAGTTGGGGGTTTGTAGAAATGATTTTTGAGACAGGATTTTTCTCATGTAGTCCAGGCTGGCTTTGAACTTGCTGTGTGGTCACAGAGACTTTAGCTTCCTCTACTACCTCTCCAGCGCTGGGATGACAGGCATGCACCACTCCACCTTGTTGTACATATTATTAGGTATTAATCCCAGAGTCTTGTGGATGTTAACCAAGTCTCTTACCAACTGATTCATGTCTCTTGCCAAGTGTATGCACACACACTTGCATGTATGTGTGTGAGACAAATGGGGCTCACAGAACAACTTTTGAGAATCCATTCTAAGTATCAAACTCATCGATAGCAAGCATCTTAATGCTGAGCCACCTCCCTAGTCACACACATTTTTAGCTTTATAGGAAACTGCCATACTGTTTTCAGAAGAAATACTATTTTATATTTAATATGAGTGGTCCAAATTCTCCACCTCCTCTACCTGTGCTAGGTCTTCTCATTATGTTATTTTACTCATTCTGATAATTGTGTAATAATTTTTTTTCTTTTTTTTTTTTACGACTTTTATTAGATATTTTCTTCATTTACATTTCAAGTGTTATCCAGCTAGTTCCCTATATCCTCCCCCCTCCCGGCCCTGCTCCCCTACCCACCCACTCCCACCCCTTGGCCCCTGCGTTCCCCTGTATTGGGGCATATAAAGTCTGCATAACCAAGGGGCCTCTCTTCCCACTGATGGCCAACTAGGCCATCCNCCAAGATATTTTATACTATTAGTGACTATTGTGAAGGGTGATGTTTCCCTGATCTCTTTCTCAGCCAGTTTATCCTTTGTATAGAGAAAGGCCATTGATTTGTTTGAGTTGATTCTATATCCTGCTACTGCACTAAAGCTGTTTATCAGGTTTAGGAGTTCTCTGGTGGAGTTTTTGGGGTCACTTATATATACTATCAATTGTGTAATAATTTAATTGTGGTATTTTAATTGTATATGAACAGTTTAATACCTTCACAGTTGATAGCTTGGATTTTTAGTCCTCTTTACAAGATACAGCAAATTTTTAGTTTTGATGAGACTTAATTTATTGATGTTTTGAAGTATTTTGCCTTTTTTGTTAAATCTAATGAGTCTTTGTTTATCCTAGATACTGAAGATTTTCTCATTCATTATTCAAAAGATTTACATTTTATATTTATGCCTGCAATCCATATTTCAGTTTTAGAAAAGCATGAGTTTTAAGTCAAGATTCTCCTCTGTTCTTCTTTCTCTACTCTATCACTCTCCTCTTCCACCTACTCCTTGGGAATATATGTATGATACTGCTTATGGGTTTCTTATTCTTTTTCACTGATCCATGCATCCATCTCTCCATGGATACTGTAATGTGGTAAGTCTTGAAATTGGAAAGTTGATTGCTACTACTTCCTTTTGCCTCAATATTGTTTTAAACACTTTAGAATCTGTATCCTTCCATATGAATTTTAGAATAAACTTGTGTATTTCAACAGAAAATCTTGCTAGAATTCTGGAAGAAAGTGTGTTAAATTTGTAGATAAACTTTTCTAATTTATGTGTTAACGTTGGCTTAATAAGCTGTCAGTGAATGAAATTTATTTTCTACTAAATAAAGTAGTTAAATAAAGTTGTAGAGTGCTTTAAGCTTCACTTAAATAGAACAGTCAAAATCTAACATTGTTGTTTGTTGTGCTTTACTGCATAGTTCCCAGATGGCGGACAAATGGATGAAATCAACTTCAGTGAGGTACAGCATTGGTCATAATCTTCGTTGTTTACTTTAATATACATATACATCTTCTGGATTTTATTCATTGAGTAATAATTTAATATTCAATAATAACTTCTATGTGAACAGAGAAACTGTTTTCTAGTGATACCATGACTCACAGACTGCTTTTTCACCCTTATTTTCATTTCAAAAGCTATTCCTTGGAGTTCAGGATTCAAATGACCAACAATTGGTTGAACTAATGGGATATGTCATCAAAAGCTTTGTTTTGTACTTGTGTCATGCTGAATTAATTGCTGTAGAGTACTTGCTTAAAATTGTATTCAAGGGAGAACATGTAGATGGGATCTAGTTTTTACAGCAACATTTTCATAATAAAGATGGGACAAGGAACTCTTAGAGTTTGGATTTTAAACCAAATAATTTATAAGTAACTAATATTGAATTATTGCTCTTTTCTAATATGAGTCAAGGTAAATAATAAAACATAAGTGCTTGAAATCTTTCCCACAAAGTTATAGAAAGATAAGATTAAACATCTCAAGTGACTTAATTGTGAAAAATTAACTTACTCTACAAAAACGGATTTTGAGTAGATTCCTTGCTAAATAGCACTATTTAAGTAGGTCTTGAATTGGATAAGTATCTAACTAGGCCCAATATATAGGAAAAGATATTTACTTAAATAGCGTGCTAAATGACATTACTGGTATTTTTCCTCCCCTTTGCTTCAGTACTCTCAATCTCCAGGTGTGGAAAAAGAAGTGAAGAGGCTGCTCTTCTCAGATGCTGAAGCTGCCAGTGTCCGTATCCTTTATAGCAAATAGCAAATACTTTTCTTACAGTCTGTTTCATCGCGTGTAAATGACAAATTGCACCCCTGGTTGGTATTTTTGCTTTGTGTGATGCTGGGGATCCAATTCATAGCCTTAATATGCATGCCAGGTGAGCCCTAGTTCCACTAAGCAGCACGAGATATTTAATCTTATCTTACTTCAAGTATTTGAGCACCAGTTTTGATGTTTATAACTTAGGATTTTTGAAATGTGATTTTCTAGCTAGAAATAGTAAATACAGACAACTAAAGTATTTATGTGTAATTTAATATAAGGCAGTTCTCCACACTAGGAATGCTGCTACAATAATCCAAATTTGGCCTAGAGTAAATATTAAGAGCACTTTTAGTTAACAAGCACTTCCTTTTCTACTGTGTTCTTTCTCTCCCTTCTTCGTTTTCCTTGACTACTGTCCTCTCAGGATGGGAAGTTGTTGCTGCTGCTGATACTAAGGAAATAGAAAGTCAAGGGTCCATCCCAACCATTTCAGGAATCCCACACATGGGTGGTGCTAGTTTATCAGGTAATTTAGGAGCTTCAGATAGGGCAAGTGTTAACTGTGTGAAAGATCCAATCACAAAAGACGCCTTTGTTCTTCCCTATTGGTCCTCCTTTGCTTTTAGGGTTTTAGGTTGGAATTCTAATCTCCTACATACCCTGGTATTCTATTTCCTATGAGCCCTTAGATTCTCTAGGTATCTTGATAATTGAATATGTGAATGACTGTTAGTGTCTCATATTCCTTGTCCTTATTTTATGAAGGGAATGATCTTTCCATAGGAACATAATTTATAAACATAATTTATAAAATTTATAATTTTTAAAATTATAAAATTCACTGGTTGCCCAGTGAATTTGATGATAAGGTTATGGTCATATGCAAAATGTCAGATCAGTTCAATTTTCCCTTGCTTAAAATCAATAGAATATGATGTGTTTCGTGAGATGATGGGTGATTCTGGGAGCAAGAGTAATGAGGTGGAAGAGAAGAGTAATGAAAGTGAGGATGATGATGATGGTGACGATGATGATGACGACAACGATGATGACGACGACGATGATGATGATGAAGATTGTGGGAATGAAGAAAAAGAGGAGGAAGAGACAGACAGTTCTGAAGAGGAGTTAGAGAAGGATATACGGGCCAAGTTTAATGAACTTAGCCTCAGTGCAGCAGACCAAGATTACACTTCAATAAGTAAGTCAGAGGAGAAGACAAAGAAACTGGATATGGTGGGTGGCAGTATTATAATATGCTAACTTGTGATGGACATTATGTGCAATGCTTAGTTTTAAGGTCCTTGGACTTGGACTTGGTGCATTATTTAAAGTTATACAAAAATCCTCTCTCTACCTCTTTCAGTTATGGCAATTCAGAAACTGATTTTTATCAAAGAAAAGAGGCTCCAGATGATTTATAAAAAAGCCCAGCGACAGAAGGAACTCTTCAGGAAGGTGGAAAATGAGACCCTCAAGGTAAGTTCTTTTCAGCTGTCAGACTCCTAAGGTCTTCCTTTCACAGGCATATCTGTGGTTTCACTCATCCTGTCATCATGGAGTTTATTCATGAACCTAAACAACTTCTTAGAATCATCTATTAATGTCTATTAAAACATCCCTCTTTTATTTTATCTTAGTAATTTTTAAAATTGAAGCAATTTTAGGGAGAAATGGGATCAGGTGTCCTGAAATAATGGCCAATATTGAACAGTTACTATATAAACAGTGCATTCAAGTGTTAAGTATTATGGTTTCTGAAACAGATACTGTCACCATTCCTACTTTATAACAAATTCAAACTAGCTGGGTGCTGTGGTGTATGTCTTTTATTCCCAGTATTTGGGAAGCAGAGGCAGGTGGATCTCTGAATTTGAGACCAACCTGGTCTATATAAAAAGTTTCAAATTAGCCACAGGTACACAGTAAGACCTTGTATTCCCCCAAAAGTAAGAGAAAATAGAATTAAAACTTCAAGAAGAACCACAGTAATTGGCAATATATAGGCTAAACCTGTTGTTTATACCAAAATATGTTGGGTTCAGCAAAAAGAACCAAATTAACTAAAATTTAAAAAAAAAATTTTCATCTGGGCTGAAACAAGAGCGGATTATTTATTTATTTATTTATTTATTTATTTATTTATTTATTTATTCCGAGACAGGGTTTCTCTGTATAGCCCTGGCTGTCCTGGAACTCACTTTGTAGACCAGGCTGACCTCAAACTCAAAAATACGACTGCCTCTGCCTCCGGAGTGCTGGAATTAAAGGTGTCCGCCACCACGCCCGGCATGGATTATTTTATTTTTATGGATACATTTTTCAGGGTTTCACTGAGAGGAAAATATATTGGTTTGTCCCATTTGATCCCATCTTGATAGTAAGGTGATTAAAGCAATAAGAGAATCCTTTGTTAGGTTTCGTTTTGGTGTGGAGCAGTAGTTGTCAAAGGGAAGCCCCTTGACATAGAGCTAACCTCAGCTCATCTGGAGTCCATTAGAATAGCCAAAGTTAATATCTATGGATACATTTTGAAAGATTCAGATGTTTGGTACTATTGTAGTGTATGTGTGGTTTACAGATATGTGACATTGTGTTAGGACTAGTAAGGTTCTGTTCTAGTGAGGAGAAAGGGGAGAGGAATCTACACTAGATTCCTAGTCCACTTCCTTTTTTTTTTTTTTTTTTTTTTTCGAGACAGGGTTTCTCTGTATAGCCCTGGCTGTCCTGGAACTCCCGAGTGCTGGGATTAAAGGCGTGCGCCACCACGCCGTCCCTAGTCCACTTCTTTGGTAAGTCATAGCCAAAGGATGTGTACTACACTAGGAAAGATGTAGCACTTAGACATTTCACCCACTTGTTATAGGACAAAAAAACATGCTTTAGAGAGTACATAAAATAATTTAGTTGGGGGGGGGTAGTTTTATGCTCCAGTTTTTCTAAAAGAATATGCTTCCTATAATTGATAGCTTTCTTATCGAATATGTGACAAACTGTGTTTTGTGGTCCTCTCTTCCCATGAGATACATCTTTCATCACTGATACAATTTTTTTCAGAGACATTTCCTGAATGTTTTGGGGAAGCTTAACATAATGGAAAAAGAGAAGTGTGAGGAGGTAAGAAGGATATTTTAAAATAAATATTTTGCTATGAAGAACTCACCTAACTCTAATCTAACTTCAGGCTGTATGTCTCACAAGAACAGTATACTCTGAGTGAGAAAGCAGGGTAGATCAAGGTCCTTTCCAATGTCTGTTCATTCAGCAATTATTGAATACCTGTGGAGTGACACAGAGGGTAGCATAGCAAAGGTGGGTTTTAGTCTTAAGTGTGTTTAAGGAACTCCTTGCTGAATCTAAAGGAGCAGAATCAGATATAGCTTAAGCTTTTATTTTAAAAATTTATTATGTGTGAGTGTGTGTATACGTGCCCCCCACACACATGTGCGCACACACACACACTCATGCATATGTATTTGAAGATCATAGGACAACCTGTGGGAATGAACTGTCTCCATCATATGGGTCCTAAACTTAAACTCAAGTTTTCAGGCTTGTGTAACAAACACTTTTAACTTCTGAGTCATATGGCAGGCCTAAGCCCTAGACATTTTTAATGAATTTTTGTAATATCTCACAAGGTCCCAGGCCCCAGGCCACACCAGACCTAAAAGTTGACTCAGAAGAACTTTTAAGTCACATTTTATTTAATTATTTTTCCTGTTGCTAGACTTTGATTTGTTTCTACTCTTTGAGTAGTAAAAATAATATTGCTGTTACCATTTACATATGAGAGGATGTAGTTTAAAGGACTAAGACTTAGGTCAGTTACAGGGTGATGGAGGAAAACAAAATATTAAAGGAGATATGCCAGGTTTCTAACCCAAATGGCTGTTATTCAAAGCCACAGAAGAGTTAAAAATGGGAAGAGAAGGGAGAAATGTGAAATAAGCTAACTTCACAAAGCTGTATAGATAGTCCACAGAATCCCCATTGTAGAACAGTGCAGGCAACGACTTTGAAGAGACTGAAGTTTATGTTATGAGGATGGTTGTAACTGGAGGCTCTTAATGGTACAGGTACTGGTCATTGTCCCTATTTCTCCAAGGCCAGAGGCACTCTTATATTTTGTGTCTTCCTTCTCAGCAAATCAGATAACCATTTACAATTCCAAGATTATGTTGGTACCCACTAAACAATTGCTTTCATGCATGCTCAGTAGTTAGTATTTAGAACTGCCATTCCCACCACAGAAATGTAGCTGTAAGCCTTACTTACTAAAGATTTATTTGGTGCCCACTTTGGTGCTAAATTCTTCAGGGAGTTTGAAATGTTTATTGTCTCTGGCTTCAGCTGGGGAAAGTCATGAAGAGTTTAGGGATGTTTTTGCTCCTTTTAATCTTTAAAAAGTAGTTTAAAAGTTTTTTAGTGTACAGAATAATGAGCTTCATATGACATTCACACACATACATACACATCAGTATACCTTGTGCCTCCACTACTGTCCTGAATATGGCCTCCCTCCCCTCTCACTGGAGAGGAGGAGGAAGGAAGCCCAGTACGACTAGGGATTTAAGGGAATGAGGGCTCATTATTTTCTGAGAAGTAGGAAAGATTTGGGGGCAAAATAGCATTTGAGTGGGACCCTATATATATGTAGGATTTTAGGAAGGAGAAAGGGAAAAGAGGACACCCTGTGACACTGTATGCACGATAGCTCAGAGGTGCTGAGAGCAAGTGTAAGAGATACAATTCTGGGGAGAGGATCAAAGGGCAGGGGGCAAAGGGGAATGTATGAGGCAGTAAATACAAGGTAAGTACGTGAAACTCAGCACTATGTACAATGGACATATAACAAGAAAGAAATTAGAAATTAGAGTTTAAAGTTTGGGTATAGGTCATAATGAGACATCAAAGTTTTTTGTTTGTTTGTTTTGTTTTGTTTTGTTTTGTTTTTTTAATTCTGGGAAGGAACTCATAAGATTTTTTTCTTCCAGCACTACAAAAATATAAGTAGAGTAACAAGGAACTAGTGGAGAGTTTAAAACAGAACTCAAAAACAAGCAACTGTAGAAAAGGTTGAGAGATGTCTTCTGAGGAACAGTGCGAAAGCCCAGAGTGTCAGGGAAGGCACACTTAGTCTCCTAGCCTATTTAGACAAAAAAAACCAAGAAGGAAAAGGAAAGGTTACACTTTGAATTAGAGCTCAGAAAAGTAGGCAGGTTTCTCCATGTTGCATGGCAGTAGCTCTGTAAGCAACAATATTATGTGTGTAGGTGGAGTACAAGCATATTATTTCATTAAGGGGATAATTATTCCTTCTTTCCGTCCTTAAGATAGCCTTAGGTGAATTAGCCTTCATGAGGAGTGTTATCTTGGCTAGGTGATTGACTGGCCCAGCTGGATTAATTCTTTTTGGGGGGGGTGGGTGAGACAGGGTTTCTCTGTGTAGCCCTGGCTGTCCTGGAACTCAATCTGTAGACCAGGCTGGCCTCGAACTCAGAAATCCGCCTGCCTCTGCCTCCCGAGTGCTGGGATTAAAGGCGTGCGCCACCACGCCCGGCTGGATTAATTCTTAAGGGAGTAGAATGTAGTAAGATGCTGATTGGTCAGGTCTCTGAATTGCTAAATGTCTTGTAACCTGGTGAGGAGCAGCAAATACAATTTGGCATTAGCAGTCAGTCAGTGAGGATTGCAGCATTTTAGTCAGTGGTGATGGCAGAGCCTCAGCAACTGGGCAAAGAACAACTTCCTGTTGAATATCCAGCCGTAATGGGAGCACATATAACATCCTCTCCAAGACTCTGGAGGCATTATGGAAGAAGGAACAAAAACAATGTGATAGAGGGAAAATGGGGTAGTGGTGCTGGGATAGGATACTGACTTCTAGGCAATGGCACAGTTATTGCCTTTTTGAAGTCAAAGTAGCTTTGACCACCTGCACAAGATTGGGCCTGTTAATAGCTTGTCATGGAAGGGGCTCACCTCTCCCTGAGGATTTATATGTAGATAGTATTTGATAGGAGAGGTATACATGCTGCTGTAGACAACCCTAATGAAACTCATTGGGTCACAAAGTTGTGAAAATAGAAGCGGTACTAGTTGGCATTTGGGAGATTAGGGAATACGGAGGAGCAGGAGCAGGGCAATGGGAAGGGGTGGCTCAAATATATCATGTACATTATGAAAATACTGTAGGGAAACCCATTCACATGTCAAATTAATGGATTCTAATACAAAATTCTGAAGCAAGATGGCTCAACTTTTAAAGGCACTTCTTACTGAGCCTGACAGCCTACTTTGGCTCCTGTGGGAATCCCATGGTGGAAGGAGAGAACTGACTCCAGAACGTCGTCCTCTCTCTTACACATGTTTGCCATGACTTGTGTGCATCCCCTACCCACACATAAAACCAAAACCACCTCCCCCAGAAAACATTGGGCAAAGGCTCGCAGGCCTCATCCCTAGAAATAGAATTACAGACAACTAATTTTATTATCTTAGTACTATAGCACTAACTGGTCAGCCATGAAAGCATATACATACAAGTGTGTGTGTGTGTGTGTGTGTGTGTGTGTGTGTGTGTGTGTGTGTGTGTGTATAAGAGCAGGCAGCACTTATACATGTAGGAGTGTGTGTGTGTGTGTGTGTGTGTGTGTGTGTGTGTGTTACATGATATACATGGAAGGGGCTGGAAGGAAGAAAGGGAAGGGGTAAATGATGTAATTATGATCACAAAAATTTTATTATAAAACTTAGTGTGAGTTCATTTCGAGAAAAGACTATTCTACTTGTTTTTATCATCTGACTCTTACAAACTGACTACAATCATACTGTCTCTTCTTTTCACGGTAGGGAGCTATGACCACAGTATATTTTTCATAGAAGCCCAGATTCTTAGCAGCAAACGTATTCAGTTTTTGAGCATGTTCAATTTTAAGCTTCCCTTTCTAAGTCTGGTACACTAAAAGACATTATGGTCACAGCATTGTGCTTGAGTTCTCCATGGTGTGAGTGTTCTTTGGAACACTGTGACACTAAAATGCCAAGTAACAGTTGCTTTATGGCCTATATAAATAAATACTACATGAAGTGATACATTTTAAGATTGTAGATACCCTGTTTCCTGTTCTCTTCTGGTTTGTGATCTGAAACAGTGAGGAATTGTGTCATGCTGAGAGGTTGTTGTTGTTGTTTTTAATTTGTGTGTCAGTTTATGGTTAACTTTTTTAAAGACAGTTTCGGAATACTGGATACATGTCAAAACTATAACACGTTCTGTGGATGAGCTACAATCCTATACTTATGGGTTGTATCTAGGGACTGGTCACTCTAACCAGAATCCTTTACCTTCTTAACCTATTTTCAGATTTGGGACATTGTCACTGAAAGTGAAACTTCGTATGAACCAGAGATTTTTAATACCAGAGGCCACATATCAATAATATTTTCTGTTCAAAGAACATTTAGATTTATGCTTACAAAAAAGAGTTAAACTATAATAGTAGACCACGTGGGGACCCAGCTTCAGGCCCACTGGGATTCGGCAACCCCCCCCCCCCCCCCCCCCCCCCCCCCCCCCCCGTTGACTAGTTGGGAGTCCAGACCGGAATACTAGTCAGTAACTGTTTTCCTTTGTTGAACTATCCAGGTGTTAAATGGGTTAGTTTGGTTTGAAGTGGAGGAACTAAGATAGAAATGTGGATAATTTAGGCAGCCCTAATAACCTTGAAACAAACTACCTGAGTATTATTTACATCTCAAAAGTCACACAAATGCATATGGAGATTCTTTTTCACCTTTTATATTCTTCAGGCGGGTTTGTAATGCTTTCAAAGGGTAAAGAAGGGGCTTTGCCATACTTTTGAAATTGTAATGAGGGATTTTTGTTTTAAATAAAGTTTGGAATACCAGAAAGGAAAAAAAAAACCTCACACAGCTTTTATGTTTCTCCACCCCTCTTTCCTTACAGATTCATCACCTCCAGGAACAACTGCAATGTTTCCTGAAGGATTAAAGAAAGCCTCAGCCTGGCACACAAAGCGGATTCACCCTCCAGATGAAGACTGGGAGGAACCGCATACTTCTGTCCCTCTACTTACTTTATCTTGACCAACTTGTTTTCTAAAGTAAATTTAAGGATCACATTTATATAGAAGGAGACATATAGAGGGAGTTATATAAATGCATAGGTTTAGAGACCCAAAAACCCATGGGATGTTGTTTCTCTGTCAATTTGAGATTAAATGTATGTATTTCTTTATCTCTTACTCTATGGTACCATGAGATCATTCAGCCATCCTTGTAAAAGGTAGATGGTTTAGGCTAGAAAGATACACAGCTGTCTTACACTTAAGTTTGCTTTTCAAACCCAGTTTTAAGTTTTTCTTACAATTTCGAAAATGATCAATTTGTCAGCTGGTAATCCCAGCAATTTAAAAGGCAGAAGCAGAAGGTCAAATTGAAGGCCAGCCTGGGCTGTATATAAGACCTTGTCTCAAAATAAAATAAAATGAAAACATGAAAACACCTCTAATTTCTAACAAGGGTTGGGTCCTGTCACAATGGTTCAAATGCCTACCTCTCAGCAATAAGTACTAGGTTGTGCCCTGCATTTCTTGGGTGAAAGGCTGCTTTCCTGCTCTCTGACTATTTCTTGCCACTTAGCTTTGCTCTATGAGTAGGCATTGAGGGCTGTAGCTGGTTGTTATTTTTTAGGTAAGAGAAGAGTTAGAGCAAAGATACTACCCTTATTCTAAGTCTTCCCATTGTAACTTCCACAAGAAAAGGTTAGTAAATCTAGATTCCTGTAATGCCTATGAAGACTTCCTTAACAACTCTGGATTTCATCAGGGGTTTTAAAAGCTATGTCATTATGGTGTTCTTGTGTGTGTGCTTTAAGGGAAAAAATGTTTATTTTAAACAAATGGCTGTGCTTGTAATCAAACTCAAGTACTGTGCCACTAAGCTAAACCTCCTACCCACATTGCTCTAGAAAAATCAGGCTCATATTAGTACACAACACTAAACTCTACCTTGATCAATTTAGACCACCCAAACAAAAATACCATAGTTTTCTTAATTCATAAGTAAAACTAATTTATCGCCCCGACTCCTGGAGGATGAGAAATGTAATATTAAGGCATCAACAGATTTGGTCTGACCCCAGATGGCATAAAACCTGGTTTACAGATCATGACTTCTTAGCATCTTTTCATGCAAGAAGGAGCAAAAAAAAATCCTTCTTGACCTAATCACTCAAAAACTCCACATGTTACAGTAGGTATATTGTAGGTAGGTAATGTTTTAAATATAAAAATGTTGGGTAGACACATTCACGGTGTAACCTTTTTTTAAAAGAAATTTTAAATTTATTTTATTTATAGGAATACACTGTAACACTGTGTCTTCAGAGATACCAGAAGAGGGCATCTGATGGTTGTGAGCCACCATATGGTTGCTGGGAATTGCACTCAGGACCTCTGGAAGAGAAATCAGTGCTCTTGACCACTGAGCAAACTTTCCAGCCTGTAACACTTTCTGAGAGAAAATGACACAAGATGTCATTACTCTATTAAAAGAGTCCTTGGGTTACAAAACAGCCTATGTCTTTGTGAAGGAAGCAAACCATCACATCATGCCTATATTACATTGGGAGGGCAAAGGGATAAAGAGGAATACAAACTAGCAGCTCCAGTGTTTAAACTCAATATTCATGTAATAGAAATGAATTCATGGTTGCAGTTGCAGCCTTACCAGTTGTCTTGTAGGTAGGTCACCTCTTTGAGCATCCATCTAGTTATCAGCAAGACCCCAGTCTGCTTCCAGTTGAAAAGGTGATTACTGCTCTAAGGTTAGTGTTCTATCCCAAATGAAAACAAGCAGTGGGAAGAGAAGAGTGAATCAGTGAATATAGGTGGAGCCTGGGAAAGTGCGTCAAAAACAGCTGGAATGCTAAGGGCAAATAAAAGGACATAAGCACGTCCAAAAATGTTATGCTAATATTAGGACAGAAGTGTAAGAAAATCTTAAATGAAAAGATGATACAAAATTGTTTTCTAGAAACCTAGAACTGAACCAATACAAAGGAAGAAGGATAATGGGGAAAAGAAATTCTGTGTCAGGATAGGCTAAGAGGCTGAGTTTGAAAGGGAGATGGCCCTTCCAGGTCAGCCAAGGTGGTGGACTGGGACAGAAACATCTAAATCACACTGCTAGACTGCCAAGGCAGTAAGGATGGCACATGTGTCACAGGTGGCATTGAGGAGTGACACATTATCGAAGTCTGTCCAATACTGTAGCTTGAGAAGACTCAGAACTGCTGAGAAGCAGGGAAGGAGGTCAGACAACACAAACAGATAAAGATAAACTTGCACATCTTGAGTGCCCTGCTGTTCTCTCTAGTGACACTTCTCAGTGTCACCCAGGGGACTGCTTTACCACTGCTTTCATCAAAAAATCTTTGCTGTCATGACTTTCCAAACCTTAACATGAATATACACATATTAAGATGTGTATACACGCCGACACCTTATGAAGTTCTTCTTTGCTACAGCTTGCTAATTATTTGACATTATAGTCCTGTGGTCTCTATAGGGTATCTGCTAGCCATGCCTAACATATAGCTATCCGTGATTGATGTGTCTGTATATAAATATTATATGATGAATTTCTATAGAAGTACTTGGTGCTGGGTACCCTGAAATCTTAAACCATCTGCCCGAGCCACGAATAACGCTCAGTGGCCAGCTGGCTCAGGTTTTGGTGGAGCACTTTGTGCCTTTCTCAGAGTACATGAAGTGACTTGTAAAAGTAACTTCAAAACTGTTTACTTGCCTTTCTATCTATGGAGGCTACCATGATGCAGTGTCTCCTCTGTCTTCCTCATTCTTAGAGGGTGGAGTGCTTTCTGCTTCCGGGCTCCAGCTATAGGCCATAGGCCTGCTTAGCTACAATCTAGCATTGGGAACTCAGCGACAGGAGGTACACCACCTTACACATCATCTGGTTCCTTTCATTTGATCATCCTCTGTTGAGACAAAAGGACCTAGGGAGCTTATAGCAATATTTCATTATTGTTGTGTCTCTGTAAGTAACTGTATAGCTCTGGGTATCTTGTCTTATCACAGATGACACTTTTGACAATTCCAAAGACTCAGCAAAAACATAAAATATTCCCAACAAGGGTTTAAATTAATAATATTATTAATTGTAAATGAATAGCTGGAAGGATAGTATTTGTTTCGTGGGAACATATATATATATATATATATATATATATATATATATATATATATATATATATATATATATATATATATATATATATATCTTTTGAGACAGGGTTTCTCTGTGTAGTCCTGGCTGTTCTGGAACTCACTTTGTAGACCAGGCTGGCCTTGAACTCAGAAATCTGCCTGCCTCTGCCTCCTGAGTGCTAGAATTAAAGGTGTGTGCCACCACTGCCCGGCGGGCTAAAATATTAAACTTAATTGCACCAATTTATTTTTACTTCTTTGACATGCTTTAAAATTTTTAACTATGGATTTGATTCACATTTGTAATGGACAGTAGTGCTATGGACTGTCAAGGAAAGAATGTCAAGGTGCAGATGAAGGACTAACAGAGCTTTATTTTGGCACGAAATGGCAGTAAACAAAATGATCACCTTCAGTTCATGAGGATATTATATGTATATGTGTGTGTGTGTGTGTGTGTGTGTGTGTGTGTGTGTGTGTGTGTGTGTATTCATTCCACAATTTCAGAGTAAATGACAGAGCTTAACTGTTTAGCAGTATTTCTGTGGCTTCTTGCCCTATGCTCTTTTCTGTCCACTCCAAAATATTGGAAGAGGGCAATGAATTTCATGATCGGAGAGAATAACCAGAGGAACCAAAGTAAACAAATACAAATTTATTCTTCAAAGCAGAATTCAAGGATAAACTGGGAAAAGCACCACAGTGAGTGGTAACTGAAGTTAACCCATTTGCTCCTAACCCCCTTTATCCCAAACTTTTATACATTTGCATGCCACCCTTGACACCTCCCCGATCCCCTGATTTTGATCCTTATGATGTGTGCTTCAGCCAGCAAACAGCACAGCAGACTTCAGTCTGCCTTTCCAAAAATGGCAGCTAAAGGAGGAGAAGGACACTGGGAGAGGAGCCCTGGCTTTGACTTTTCCCCTCTCCACTGTTACAAGTGTTAAAACAGTGAGGAATTGCTGAAGTATTTCTTTGTTCCAAGTCCCAGGTTTTTGCAGGGAGGCCCACAGATTGGGCTATCCAGCCGAGGAGCTAAACTTCCACAGCCTTAGGGCAATGCCTTAGGTTCTCTCCCAGGACCGGTCCTAACTTAACTGGTTATTTGTCAAAAAGTACCAAAGGAAATTGGATGGAATTAATAACAGAAAATAGTCCACAACTCTGCCACTGAAAATGTTGCTTTCAAACAAATGCTCTAGTCTGAAGCTGGGGACTAAACCCCTAAACCCTTTAAAAACACATATCCCAGGAAGGGATGATAGTCCTTAAAATTAATTGGGTGGTAAAATAAAATCTCCCAGGCTTTGCCTCTGCCTTGCCCCTTGCTTTGTTCTTTCACTATTGTGGCCTGCCTGACCAGTGGTTCATAAAACACCTGAAAAATCTCAATCAGATTTCTCCATTGTGAAGTACTGCCTGAGCCTGGGCCTTGTGAAAAACATTATGAACCTTGATTCTCACCCTTGCATTCCGAAGAGAAGGGCACGTGTCCTCCTGGGTAGAAAACTCTCTATGGAACTACATACCACAGCCTTGTCTTCTAGCCAGTCAGCCTTCCCTAACAATTGCCAATCAATGTGAAGCCACGCTGCTTGAGCCGAAAGCACAGCTACCCTCTCAATGGCTTATTGTCCTTTATCAAATTCTGTCCAAAATAAATTGCCTACACTATTTGATAATAAATCCAGTATACACATTCCTCATCACGGATGCTATCTCATAAGTTGAAAGGTTTTCCTTAAACTCCAGCAACTCTCTCACTACCTTCAACTCTAGGGCTATACATTACACAAGAGCTTCAACACACAACATACCCAGTAACATAGAACACATTTTGCTAAATTGAACCACAGTGTGAATTCACACTGTTCAAGGAGCCATTTGCTTCACTGCAGACAACTTGCTTACATATGGAGCAGTGACTGCTACTGGATCTCTGAGCAATAGATTTGTTTGGAGGCATTGCAGGTAAGCACAAGATGGCAAAATGCTGGTGACTCCTTTAGTGAGACTTCAATCTTGACCTGCTGCTTCAGTCTACGTCCAGCACAAATCCTACATAACAAGATCAACATCTTTTCTATCAAGTCAGTTCCAATAAAATTGTCACAGACCCTAGGTGGCCTCAGAGCTCAAGTAGAGGTTTTTTAAAGGTCTCTTAGATTGTTTAATAGTATCTGTGCTTCTAAGGCACAGGGAGGCACATACTTCATAGTTTCTGAGTCCCCTGTTCCACAACAAATTTGTCTGAATCCTGCCCAGAATCTAGGCTCCTACAAAGATGCTTCATTCTGACTTATAACTCAGTTCTGTTTGATGCTTGCCTTTAAATGCTCACAATATAAATATATATCCAGTTCTTCCAAGAGACCTCCAGGCACGAAATTTGACCCTTGAATTTGTGGCTTGGTTGGGGAGAATGCAATCCAGGCTTTTGGAGCCAAGCTACTGCTCTACCTCCCTGGAACAGATCAATCTAGATTCCTAGCAGTTCCATGTGTTTGCCACGGCTTGGTTTATAATACAGAACTCTAAACATCTCACTCTCTCCTGACTGGTGACAAGCACTGCATTCTGTAAGGCCATGATTCAGACCTTAGGACCTAATAGGGGGCATAGGATGCATTCTATGTTTTAGTCTGGCAAAGACTAACATATGCTCTTTGTCTTCCCTTTTTGTAGAGTGGGTAGAGCTTGAGTGTGCCCTATTTTGGTTTCTGAATCATTGTTTAAGGGTGGTAAGAAATTTTTACCCAAGGTCCAAGTCTCAATGGAACAAAGTCTGAAATTAGTGAAGAGAATAGAATGCCTCTCCCTGTTAGATGTCTCTGTGGCTACAGACTTTCCTTGGATTGGTCAAGAGGTCAATTCACCTCAAATATCAGTGTAGAGAAAAACATCCTCAGGGCACAGCTAGGATGCCTTCCTTCATCTTTCCACTAGAGACTGAGGCTAACAAAGAGCAAGGCAGGACGCTAATTTTTTAAGAACTATTAGAATTTAATATGTGAGTAAGGCCGGGAGAGCACTGATGTACAGTATATATGTAGAATTATTATATATATGTATATATAAACTCAAAATTTAGTCCATTGCAAGGCTCTGAGGTGAAAGCTCTCCTCAGTAGAATGTAGTCTAAATGCGCCCTGTCTCTGCTCCACATTCCCCAAGCCACTCTTTCCATATCCACACTCTATTTTGAACAGTTGCTGGAAAGAGGAGTCAGAGTATATACACCCTAGGACAAGTTAATTCATTTTGAGAACTGGGTTCACCTTTCAGTGTTAGCAACAGTTTTATGTGCAGGAAGACCTTGCTGCTATTCCATCTTGGGTGGAATGTGGTCAGTTTTCTGATTCAAGTCTAGTGAATATCTGGGGGCAATCAGCCATCTCACCCAGTCCAACCTATGCTATCACATGGTCATATCCTGGAGAGTGTCATACCCATACTCCCCTAGGATAGAGAGTTTCTTTTCTGAGAGAGAAAGAGAGAGAGAGAGAGAGAGAGAGAGAGAGAGAGAGAGAGAGAGAGAGAGACCTCTTTGCTGAAGAAGCTGCCACTCCTGCTAGCAGACAGTGAGGATAGTCTCAGAAAACCAAAAAGAGTGGCTTCCGATGGGTTTCCAGAGCATCTCAATGAGTCTCTTGGGATGCCAAGGCCATCAGGAAACAGGATCATGGGGAGAGGGGAATATAAAGAAACAAGTATTTCTTTAATGTTTCCAAATATCAGGTGGGAGCACGTCTACAATGAATTGTTCCTTCACCAGAGAAGTTCCTCCACATCCTGTACTGTGGCAGGATGATTTAATTAAAGATACGTGAGGGGGAAAAAAACATGTAGATAGAATCCTCAAGGTGAGAACTATGCTCTGGAGCTAAATTAATAGGACATAAACTGCCCAGCCTTCCCAGTGGGGCACTTGGGAGGAGTGTCTCAGCGATAACCATTTGTCTCTTTCAGTTGAGTTAGAGGATAGGAATAACCCTTGTGGGATCAATAATGCAGGACCTTGGAGCCATTAGACTTTCACTTCTATGATTCTGTGGAGAAGTGAAAGGGACCAGTGGGCACTAAGGTAACTTTTTGCTCCTTATCTGGGTGACAAGTGCCTTTGTCTGGGCTGCAAGAGCAGAATAACATAAGGGACAAGCTCAATCTTAAGGATTAGTGGGTACATTTCTAGAGTCAGAGGAAGCACACCTCTCCTCCCCTCTTCGCCCACCGCATCTCACATACCATTAGATCCCTTGGCTGCCCCAGGCCCAAATATCTCTGGCTGAGGAACGTGGGGCCAGTGGTTCCTGGAAAGGTTGGGCAAAGGTTAAGGGAAGGAAGGCATTGACAAGAATTGGGAAAGGACTATGAACTACAGGATGGGGCTCTGACTCCATCAAGAGGCCAGCAGAGTGTTTGCAGTCACATCAGAGCTTCGCACACTGGGGAAGGCATGGCGGAGCTTCTCCATGATGTCTTCTAAGCATAGACTGACATCCTGACTCTTTGACACCACATCATCTAAGTTAGAAGAGAGATTTGGAAAGATATTTTGAGATTTCCTTTATAAGAAGGAAGGCAAGAGGCTGAGGTAGGCTTCTATTAGCTGAATAGTGGGTTCAGAGTACTCATACCCTCCCATTCAAATGAGTAGTATGGAGGAGACACTCACTAGTTATTTGTAGAAGCATATGAGAGAAACAGTCAACAGATCAATTATACACAACCCTAGCCCCAGCTTTAGTAAAACTTTGGGAAGGAGCCATGACTAGAGGTTCCATGGGGAAACTTACCTGCAACCTCAGTGTCTGGAGTAGTCTGTCCCTTCTCCCGGGGATGACTGCCTTCTGACTGGCGAGGAGAGGAAGCTAGGGAGGAGCCAGCAGAGCCATTGCCATCTGATTCACTGGGTGGCTAGCAAGAGGGACAACGTGATTTAAGTGGCCTTGTCTTCATGGCCTCATTCTTAGAGCCCTGAACTTAAAAAGAAACCTTAGAGACTCTGTGCCCAGCCTTTTGCCCTGGGTCTTTAAGAAGCTTTTCACAGTGCCATAAACCATGCTTTCCCCCTTTATGAAACCCTTTAAATTGTTCAATTATCTATTAAATTCTTGTTTTAACAACACGAGCCAAAGGCTCCTGGTTCTTGTAAGACTGGCACAGCACCTAAGGGTCTTTTGCTGCCATTTCAACTATAATTAGGCTATTTAGAGCCTGATTTTTTTTCTGGGGTTTCATCGTTGTACACCTTATCCTCATGGCATAGCAGATGTTAGAGAACTCCAGGAATTCATTAGAGATTGTCCCTTGAACTAAAGGGGCCAGTGACACACATGCCATAAGAGAGCAGAATGGGGGGGGGCTGCTGACTGGGAGAGAAGGATGGGAACTGAAGGGGATCTGGGCACAGAGAAGGGCAATGGGGAGGACAACAGATGAGAACAAAGCATAGAGAAACAGATGTATAGAGGCCAGGATGGAAAGAGTATTTTGAATGTTAACTTAAAAATCAGTTAAGCCGGGCAGTGGTGGCGCACGCCTTTGATCCTAGCACTTGGGAGGCAGAGGCAGGCGTATTTCTGAGTTTGAGGACAGCCTGGCCTACAGAGTGAGTTCCAGGACAGCCAGGGCTACACAGAGAAACCCTGTCTCTAACTCCCCCCCCCAAAAGAAACAGTTAAGAAAGGAAAAAGACTGTTCCTTGGATAATAAAGAGAATAAGGACACTGTCAATTGCATATAATGACAATGACAGATAATTGTGATTATCTGATCATGTGCTAAATTCCTGGTATCTTGGGGGCTGGTAAGATGGCTCAGTGGTTAAGATCTCTGATTGCTCTTCCGAAGGTCCTGAGTTCAAATCCCAGCAACCACATGGTGACTCACAACCATCCATAATAAGATCTGATGTCCTCTTCTGCTGTGTCTGAAGACAGCTACAGTGTACTTGCATATATAATAAATAAATATTTTAAAAAATTTCTGGTATCTTTTTGAATTCTGCACATACATAATTTGATTTTAAGATGGCTACAATCCTATGATGGTTGGTACCATTACTTTTTAAAGTGTTTACTTATTATTATTACTGTGTGTGTGTGTGTGTGTGTGTGTGTGTGTGTGTGTGTTATGTGCAGATGCATTTATGCTATACAGCAGATGTGTAGGTCACAGGGTGACTTCATGGAGTTGGCTCTCTCCTTCCACCTGTATGTGGGTCCCAGAGATTGAACTCAGGTTGTCAAGCCTGCATGGCAAGGATTGTGGCCGTGGAGCCACCTTGCTAGCCCCTTTTAAAAAAGATTTATTTTTATTTTTATGTGGGGTATCTGTGAGTGTATGCCACATGTGTGTGGGTACTTCTGGAGGCCAGAAGAAGGTGCTGTATTCCTTACCCATGGTAGTGCGCTGACCTACATAGTGCTGGGCAACCGAATTCTGGTCCTCTGGATGAGCAGTCTTCACTTCTGAGCTATCTCTCCACGTCCACTGTTTTGTATTGTTTTGTTTTGTTTAAAATTTAAAGCTGGTATTAACATTACCTCTGTTTTACAGATAAAAGAACTGGGGCCAAATAAGGTTAAATAACTTTCTGAACCTCCACAGTCACTATATTCAAGCCCAGGCTGTCTGACCCCAGAGCTGCCTGACCTTCCAGAGACAAAAAGGGCAAATTGCGTCAAAAGAGCCCTTTTTTGTAAAAATATTTCTCTTGCCAAACATCTCTAAGCCAGAAAAATGCCACATTTTGGATTGTGTGTTGGTATCTATGTGTGCCCAAAGGTGTGTACATTTGTGTGCAGTGGCATGTACACATATGGGCATGCATGTGGAGGCCTTGGGTGTCAATCTTTAGGTGGTGTTCACCTTTCTTTTCTGTTTTCATTTCTATGTTTTGAGAGACAGGGTCTTTCATGGACCTGGAATTCACCAAGTAGGCTAGGCTGGCCAGCGAGCTCCAAAAGTCCATGCCCAGGGTATGGAAATTCCAAGTGTGTGTCACCACACCAGGCTTAAAAAAAACAAAACAAAACAAACAAACAAACAAAAAAGCCCATGATCTTTGCAGATGAAGCTCAGGTCCTCATGCTTGGTGCTACACTGAGTCCCTTTGGTTTCAGTTGGTTTTTTAAAGTTTGTTCTTTTAATACCAAATTCCATTGGGCTGTGAAATAATGCCTCCTTAAAAGTCCTTAAAAGTCCACTCCTGGGCATATAACCAGAAGATGTTCTAACTGGTAATAAGGACACATGCTCCACTATGTTCATAGCAGCCTTATTTATAATAGCCAGAAGCTGGAAAGAACACAGATGTCCCTCAACAGAGGAATGGATACAGGAAATTACACAATGGAGTACTACTCAGCTATTAAAAACAATGAATTTATGAAATTCTTGAGCAAATGGATGTATCTGGAGGGTATCATCCTGAGTGAGGTAACCCAATCACAAAAGAACTCACATAACATGTACTCACTGATAAGTGGATATTAGCCCCCAAACTTAGAATACCCAAGATACAATTTACTAAACACATGAAACTCAAGAAGAATGAAGACCAAATTGTGGATACTTTGCCCCTTCTTAGAATTGGGAATAAAACACCCATGGAAGGAGTTACAGAGACAAAGTTTGGAGCTGAGATGAAAGGATGGACCACCCAGAGACTGCCGTACCTGGAATCCATCCCATAATCAGCCACCAAATGCAGACACTATTGCATATGCCAGCAAGGTTTTGCGGAAAGGACCCTGATATATCTGTCTCTTGTGAGGCTATGCCAGTGCCTGGCAAACACAGAAGTGGATGCTCACAGTCAGCTATTGGATGAAACACAGGGCCCCTAATGGAGGAGCTAGAGAAAGTACCTAAGAGCCGAAGGGGTCTGCAACCCTATAGGTGGAACAACAACATGAACTAACCAGAACCCCCAGAGCTTGTGTCTCTAGCTGCATATGTAGCAGAAGATGGCCTAGTTGGCCATCATTGGGAAGAGAGGCCCCTTGGTCTTGCAAACTTTATATGCCCTAGTACAGGGTAACACCAGGGCCAAGAAGTGGGAGTGGATGGGTAAGGGAGCAGGGTAGGGAGAGGGTATGGGGGACTTTCGGGATAGAATTTGAAATGTAAATGAAGAAAATACCTACTAAAAATTGGAAAAAAAGTCCAATAGGTAGCTTGAGAGTGACACACAGAGGCAGTATGGAAGTGAATGGGAAGCGGGCAGGTTAAGGATGTACCCATTCTGCCCACTTCCTTCTTCCTCCCTTTATCCCAATTGCAAGTCAGCTCTTCTCAAGAAGTCTCCTGATTGCCACAGCTAAGTGGCACTTTCTCTTCTCTCTGTTCCAACTCCAGCTCTCTGTGCCCTCCTCCGGACCCAGGGAGCTGGCCTGGTTCTATGGCTCCAGCCTCACCTGCAGGAGCAGCTCCCTCAGGCGTTGTAGCTGAGACTCTAACTGCTTGTTGTGGTCTTCAAGGATCTGCATGCGCGTCTCCAGGCGGCTCTTGTGCTGCCGCAGGATCCTGGCTTCAGCCAGAAGCTCTTCATTGCGGTGGTCTGGGGTGGCTTCAGCAGAGCCCTCAACCAGGGTAGGTGCCTCGGCTGCCTCCTCATGCTGCCATTTCAGGCGCCTCAGCTCTCCCTGGAGAATCCTGCCATGGACAAAGATGCCAAGACCTAAGGCTTTAACGAGTCAACTAGCTATCCATTTCCCATGGGTTCCCTGTTTGTCATATGTGAGGCGTTCTCTGTGATCTCCCAACCCAACCCCTGGAGATGCTCTGCTTGAAATGGCCATGGCCACTTCCTCTCCAGCCTGCCTGACATTTGCGCTGCCATCCTGAAGCCTCAGAGCAGAGAACTGACATTTCACATAAGAAATGTCTCAGGGCTTTGATGCTTTGGGGATTAATTTTGACCTTCAACAGCAGGTAAGAACATGTTCTGCAAATAAAAGAGGCATTAGTTTCAATGGCTTACCTATTATCCTACTTACAGAATTTTAGATTCTCAGCGAAGACATAGCATAAATAAAGAGATCACCTATCCTGCCTCTCTCTAGCCCTCCAACTGGACCTGTTTTGAATGTTCATAATGAGTCATGAAGGAGACACCCCAAATCCAGGCATTGTCCCTTCCTGTTGTTTAGGCAAAGAGAATCATGTTCTTTCCAGCCTTTCCCAGAGCCTGCTCTTTGCTGCTTCAATGTGGCGGTTCTCTGACCGTCCCTGGAGAAACCAGGGCTTTGATCATCGTTCACTTCATTGTATAATGATAGCTTGTCCCAATGTTCACACCACTGCCATGCCCTGCCCTCCAAGTTTAACAACGCTTAAATGGATCTCTCTCCTATTCAATGTGATGGACTTACACTCATGGTGGGCTTTTATCCGGACAGTGTTGTTTGCTGGAAAAGTTTCTGAAAGCTTACTGTATGATTGTGCATTTATCTCTCCAGGACTGGTGACATACACTTTGCACACTGGTCCTCACCTGCACTCCAGAACCTGAGGAACATTGTTCTAAGATTTGCCATGCCAAGGGTGGTGTGGAGACCACCACACTAATATCCCTGATAGCTGGTTAGGAATTGAAACCCGGGCCCTCCACACCCAGGAGTGAGGTGAGGACTTGCATTTTTCCAAGGTTCGCCGTTTACTCCTGTGCACACTCATGCTTGAAGCGTGCTACCCTAAGAGACTCTGCCTTCAACTCCTGTCAGGCCCATGCAGCTACCTCTACTTCTGTGGCGATTGATACCATATGTGGCACTTTGTCTCTTCTGCTTCGGAAATGCTGGATGTAGGCTCTCTCTCTCTCTCTCTCTCTCTCTCTCTCTCTCTCTCTCTCTCTCTCTCTCTCACACACACACACACACACACACACACACACACACCCCAGAATAATTTCACTCAGTAGCAAGTAGTTCTTTGTAGTTTTAGTGCAGAAAGGTTTTTTTTTTGAGAGCAAGAACAGGTTGTATCCTCATCTGCATTTTTCTAGTGTTCCCTCTACGTGTATCTAGCAGATACTCAGAAAAGTCAGGGTTATATTACGAGGACTCAAACAATTATTAGAAGAATCAACCTTGATTAACCCTTACTATAAGGACTGACACATTCTATGCCTGATCTCATTTGGTCCTCAAAGGAAGCCTGGCAAGTTGGCCTCATTATTACCCCTATTACACAGCTGAGAAAGTTTCTAAGTTGTAAGTGACTTGATTCAGGTTACACAGCAAGTGTCAAGGTTAAAGCTCAAGCTGGCAGCCTCTGGCTCCCACACTAATTTACGCCGTGACCATACCTACCGGTTCTCATCTTCTAAATGGGCCAGGATCTTCTCTAGCTCCCCCTTGCTTTCTGTGGCCATGCTGCATGGAGCCTGCTGTCCAAAGGCAGGCTCTCGGTCTGTGATGGGGCTGGAGTGTCGCAACAGGTACTGGTCCTCATCACTGCATGGGTGTGGGTAGAGGAAGGGAGGTGACCAGGTGTTGAACACAGAAACAAGTCAGGGAGCTGATTCTCAGATCCCAGCTCAGACCCCAGGAAATGTATATGGGCCCATTCACTTTGCAGTCACATAAAGAATGCCAGGCATCAAGTTCAGGCTTTGGGATGTTAAAAGAGATAGTGTCTGAGAAAGGACTGGGAGATATTTCCAGGATGCTAAGGTTTCTGGGGTCTTCTTGAGTATAATGAGACACTCACCTTCCCTTCCATGCTGTTTCCCCCTCTACGTGTCTTTCCTTTCTCACCTTTCAGAAGGAATCTTGTCCCAGTTAGGACCAGACTGTTCATCCATGTCAGCAGTTCCTAGACCTTCTTTACAGGCAAGGAACCTCTCTTACAGAGGCAAGGACTCCCTTTCTGTCATATGGCACCAGACTTCCCTTAGGCCATACTTGAGTCAGGTCTCTGTTTTCTCTTAGGGTTTCTGTAGCATTAATGGGGTTTTCTATCTGGAGCACAAGATAATGGCTCCTTTCTGCAGCTTTAGACAGGAGCTCCCCCCCCCTTTCTTCAAAGTTGGGCATGGAAAGATGCTATCATGTGATATGAAGGGGCCTTGGTAGATAGCTCAGTTGACAGATAAGAAATTGCTTCTCTTCCTAAACACTGTGTTCAGGAAGCAGCCTTCCTTCCTCAGGGAATCAAGGACCCTAACCACAAGCCTCCCATTCTCTTGATGTGATACCATTCCCAAACCGTGGCAGAAGGATCCCAAGGACAGCTATTTCTGGAAAATTAGCAGCTGTGGAAACTCACATGCTATCATCCGGGGACAGGCTGTCATTAAAAAAGGAACAATTTTGACTTTCCATCTCAGCAAGCCTAGAAAGACAGAGCCACAATAGGAGAGAATGCAGGCTGTGGGGCCTGCTTCCATCCCCAGCACTCCAATGGCACAAAAAGGATCACTGGCTTAGGAAGCTGCCCCACACTTAACCACCAGTAAGGGTTGAGCCTTGCTGGCCATGGGACATTCCACTTCAAACCTCCCCTGGCTTATTCTAATTGTCCCTGTCCTTGGACTTCCCACAGCTCCCACCCACTTCTCCTTGGACTTTGTACAGTCCCCACTCCCACTGAAAGGCAGTGGTACCTGCTGGCAAAATGTTCAATTCGAGAGTGTGTGTCAGCGTGTGGCAACATTGGAGAAGAAGCAGGTCTGGAAGAAAACATCAAAGATTCAGAGGACCAAAAGCAACTGAAAGCCTGTCTCCTCCACCACCCTCCCCACTCCATTGCCAGGATGCACAGAGAGTGGATCCTATTCGATCGCTCAGGCCAGAATCTAGGTCAGACTTAAGCTGACCCGCCCTGCCGCTGGTGGTTTTCACCTGGGAGCATTGTCTAGCTCATCTGTGACTCAGCCCCTTTCCAGAACATAGGTTAGCTGGATAAGGTCACCCAGCCTTTGCTCAGCTACTCACGTCTCACTGCAGTCGCTCTCCAGGACAGACTGCACGGGCAGATAACCTCGCTGAGGGTGTTTGCTGAAATACTGCTTGGAGCGGAATTTATTCTTTAAGGTTGTGGCAAAGTCCCTCATGTTTTCACTAGATGTGGTCTGCAGGGGAGACAGGACAGAGAGAGCCATGCTAGTGACTTCCAGATACCATGAGATGTTGGAACTCTTCCACTAAAGCACAGGATGTCTGGTATCCCGCTGGTGTCCGTGCCTACCATATCCTCTCAATTAAAAGGAAAAAAAGGTCTCAAAGAAGACCACCTAAACTCTCAACACTGGTTGCCTCTGGGAAGGTAGGTTGGAGGGGTGAGGAGAAAGGAAGACTTTCATTTTAAAATTTGAACACTCCTGTCTGCATAGTTTGAATCTCTTCCAGAGGGCATGTAATTGCTACATTTTAAGGTATCTTTTTTTTTCTTGTTACACTGGGATTGTTCAGGTAATCAGATTGTTGAATGCTCATGGGTTCCTCACTGTTAAACACAGAAGACAGCATCTCAAAGCAGGTACCCTGATCTTCTGGTTCATACAATCTTCCCTTTTCTGTGGAATCAGCAGGAATAGGGCACCCCATGGTTCTTTATTCTCTACATTTTGACTAGTTGTGCATCTCTGCAACAGGATCCATTAAGACAACATCAGCTGACTTGCCAACACAGACAGGGGAAATTCCATAGTCCCACCCCTACAAGAAGAGCTACAAGGGTCTAATGCCTGCTGAGAGCCATTCTTCTCCAGGAACAAGCCCCCATACAGGTTATCCAATCCCAAGCAGTCAGCTCTGGACACGTACATAGTAGCAAAGCTAAATGGATGTAGTAGGTTGTATATACATGTGCGCATACATATGTATGTATGTACATAGATATGTATATTTTTTATGAAATATTCATTTTGTATTTTATGCATCTGGGTGCTTTGCCTGCATGTATATCTGTGCCTTGGAACTGGAGAGACAAGTTGTTGTAGGCAGCTTTGTGGGTGCTGGGAATTGAACCTGAATCCTTTAGGAACAGCAGTGCTCTTAACTATAGAGCCATCTCTCCAGCCCAAGTGGACTGTGGAGAAACAGGTGTGTGTGTGTGTGTGTGTGTGTGTGTGTGTGTGTGTGTGTGTGTGTGTGTGTGTATACACACATATGTATGTACACATGTATATACAAGTAACGATAATTAAAAGAGAGATCGTACATTTGGGAGGGGAATGCAGCAAAAGCTCGGGGGGACAGGAGTGTGCAGATGTGCTGCTCATATATGAAGTTCTCAAAAGTAAAAGTATTATACAGAAAAACTTTCTTATGAATTTCTTTTTATAAAATCTGAAATTTGATTTGCTTTGTTTGTGTGCATATGTACCCACTACAGTACACAGTGGCAGTCGGAGGACAACTCACAGGAGTTGGTTCCCTTCTCCCAGCATGTGTGCTCTCGGAATCACACTGCAGTCATGGAGCTTGGCACACTTTACCCTCTAAGCCATCCTGTCGCCCCTTCTCTATAAATTCTAGGAGCGGGGAAGATAAACAGGAGGCAGAGGATTATCAGCTTCTTTCTGCCAGCTAGCTTCTTCTGTTTGCCCTTTATAATGTTTGGTGTAAATGGGAATAAAGGAAAAATAAGGGACATGGCCCCTACTCTTGCTGGCTTACTTATCCCTGTGCTAACATAATTTGAAGATAATACCTTAGAGAAGTGGATTGTGGAGAAACAGTTTAAAAATGGAGAGGAGGGGAGGGAAGAAAGCCAGATGGAGTACACTTGGAGTTCTGCAAGAATCTAAGAGAGCAGCAAAGTATAAAGATGTTGAGGGAGGGGCGGGAAAGATGGCTCGGCAGTTAAGAGCTCTGGTGTTTCCGAGGATTTGGGTTTAATTCCCAGCACCCACAAGGCTGCCCACCACTATTTGTTACTTTAGTTCCAAGGGACGTGACACTCCCTTCTGGCCTCTTCAGGCACGGGGCATGCAAGTCGTCCACAGATACACATGCAGCCAAAACACCCAGATACATAATATACAAAATGAACAAATCCTTAAAGATAATTGAGGGGACAAGCTCAGGATGCCACACATGCAGCAGCCCAAGTGGCTGAGTTCAGGGACATTGACCAATATGGGCTCAGGCAACTTTGGAATGCTGCCCATGGAAATCAAGTACAATTTGGGAGTACAGGTTAAAAGCATAGGTCTCTCCTTTTAATGGACTGTGTAACTTGAGCACAGACTTTGGTACTGGCAAGAAGGGGTAGAAAAAAATTGACAAAATAGAAAAAAGAGACCTGGATTCAGTATAGGAGCTATACAAGAAACAAGCTAGGAAAACTCACATGAGCAAGAGAAGGGGAGGTACCTGGAATCATCTTGCTCCCTCACTCCCACCTCCCGGGGATATTTTTCTGCAACAAAGCAGTTGATGCCAATTAAAGGACTAGGGCTCAGAGTACCTATGGGCCCAGTGTCAGAAAAGCTGTGATCGAAGAGTAGAGGGGACCGAATCCCTAAAACAGTGAACCCCTATTGTTTGGATACCTCTCCAATCAGGAGAGCTGACTCCTGTGTGCCAATGCCATGTCAAGAGGATCAAAGCCCCTCCTACCCGATGTGGAGGCTCCATACCGGTGTGTAATACTCCATGATGGGATAGTGGAGCTTGTTGCCTTTGCTGGCCCTGCCTGTCAAGAAGCAGGTCTGGCAGATATCCACGTTAAACTGTTTCAGACTCCGGTACCTTGGGGAGAGAAGATATGGTTGTGAAGATAATCCAGTGTACCACAGTGACCTCACCATTTCTACAATCCAAATACACATAGAGAGGGAAGTAGGGCCCAACCTCAACAGGTGAATAGCCTTATTCTACAGACCACAAATCCCACATTAAACTACAGGTCCCAGATCCTAGAAAGTGTGAAAAAGGGCATTGTGTCATCCAGGTCTTAACAGGGGGAGGCATGTAGGAATAAACATCTCACTGTGGGTTGCTTTCTAAACAAGGATGGTCCCAAAGGTCACCTCCCTACTCTGGAGAAGTCAAACCTCCCATATGAAGGCGATTTATTCTCTAGCTGTGGTTTAGTTTACTGTGGTTCTTCATAAGAATTGTATTTATATTATTACAGAATATAAAACATATTCTTCTCCATCTCCTTTTAAAAGCAAGCTAAACCTCCCTAGTCCTGGTAGCATCAAAGTGTGAAGTGCCTAGCAGTAGGTAATCCAACAGTTATCCCTTGGGTTTTCAGCTAAATAGCTAGGTTATGTTGGGCAGTCACATTTCACCTTGGTGTGTAGTTTGCTCAAGTTATAAAAAAGCAGAGTGTTTGTAGGGACGGTTATGTCAGTACTCTAAAAAGCTAAAAGGTTGGCCGGGCATGGTGGCACACGCCTTTAATCCCAGCACTCAGGAGGCAGAGGCAGGCGGATTTTTAAGTTCAAGGCCAGCCTGGTCTACAAAGTGAGTTCCAGGAAAGCCAGGGCTACACAGAGAAACTCTGTCTCCAAAAACCAAAAAGAAAAAAAAAAGCTAAAAGGTTGACTGGTTTGAGGTTGGGACTCAGTGCTTACCCAGCATTGCCCAAGACCCTGAATTTCATCCTTTGCAGAACACTCACAAACTTCAGGCTTTTCATGGGAGCAGTTAGTTTTGTGGAGGAAGGAGTGGATTATAATCCGAGAGGCTTCAAATGAATCCCAGTAATGTTTTATCCCTTAAGTTTATCCCTGGGTATACAGCACAGTGTGCTGCAGTCACTTGACACTGTAACATATTCCCTTCTATGAGGTTGATGGTGGAGAGGAATGTGCAGTTGACTTACAAAAAGCCCTCATGTGTTGTGTAAGTTGGTTCTTTATTAGATGTTCATAGTCATTCTCAGCTGCATAGGCACAGGTTGTTCATGCCTCTGAGGTTATTTATGTCTATGGGACTGCTTGGGTCTCCTTTATGTGACATGCTGGCCATGTTTGTTCAGGGTTTTTGGACTAAGGATCTGGTCATCCAGAAATCCATGATAGAGCCTTGCCTACAGATGTCAGGTTTTTTTAAAGATTCATTTACATATGTATTTTTATGCATATGGGTGCTCTGTCTGCATGTACATCTGTACAACAAAAGAGGGCATCAGATCCCATGATAGATGGTTGTGAGCCACCATGTGGTTGCTGGAATTTGAACTCAGAATCTTTGGAAGAGCAGTCAGTGCTCTTACTCATGGAGCTTTCTTTCCAGCCCCTCGGGTTTTTAGATCGGGGATATGTGAGCGGCATGGTAGAAATGTTATAAACACTGCATGTGAGTGTGTGTCTCTTTCTAACTCTGCACTGGGGTCTCTGTGTAGCCTAGTAGTCGGCTGTGTGTGTGCGGGAGGGAGGCAGTATTTGTATCACCTTATGAGACAAATCAGTTTTTCTTTTCTTTCTGGGGAGTTGATGGTGAACTACATATGCTGATACAACATTTAGTATATAGATTATTTTATAACATTTATTATCTATTTTTAAGAACATGTAGTACTTTTTATTACAACTAGAACCAAAACATTTTCCTTTCTAATTTTTAGAAGTTAAACATTTTCAATAAAAAGGTTACAATGCCACACCATAGATAAATCATAAAGCAAAATAAGTAAACAATGGTGTTCTGTACCCAATTTTTGTGTCCCATGACATTTTTATTATCCCAGAAGCTATTGTGTCCCATACCTGAATCCTTTGATGGGGCACTGTCTACAGACGGAGCACTTGGTCTGATGCTTCACTTGCTCGGCGATGGTGACCCGATGCAGAACAGCCAGCCACACCATAGACTGGGGCTCCAAGTTGACCCACTCCAGGAATTGGGAAGCTTCAATGACTGGCTTGCCAGTGCTCTAGAGAAATAAGAAATCCAGTGAATAGAAGGCCAAATATCTTGCTGCTTGAGTGCCAGCCAGCATCTGGTGAAGCAGGAGAATCAGCACCCTTCCCTGCAGGACTCCCGCGCTATACTCCAGAGAACTGTTAGTTCTGTGGCCCCATCTCATAAAAGCTCCGGTACCTCTGAGTACGTTGCACCCAAAGCTGAGAGGCGGGTCTCCATCTCTTCCACTCACCATCCCTTCCATCTTACTTCCCTCCCTCTTTGAAGCTACAGCTCCATACTTACAAAGCGAAAGCAACTACGGACACTGGGCTCCACATTGCTGCCCCCAAATGCCGCCACTTCACCCAGCTGACGGGGCACTTGAATGGCCTCGTGAAGCAGGGCACCTAGATGGCGTTGATCACACTGGCTGCCTGAATTGGCCACTTGGCTGAAGAGATCTGCTGGGCCCATCATCGACAATAGCCAGACCCAGTTTAGGAAGGACCAGAGAATGGTACATGGAAGAAGAAGCAGAAAAGGATGACAGAGAAAGAGCATGCTGCACTGTTGAAGTGATAACTTGAAAGTAGAAAGCCCAGAAACCCATCCCCTATCTCAACTCCCAAGGGTTCGAAAACGAGCATTCCTGAGTTTGGGTGGGGGAATGACACAGACACAAAGAGGGCATCATCAATGAGAAAGGACGGGAGGGGAAAAGGGCAGGGAGGGAGCGAACAGAGGAGGGAATGATAAAGAGACGCACAAGAGAAACAAATGGAGGATAAAAGAGAAGATCAGAGAAGGGTGAGAGAGAGCACACAGAGAGCAAGCGGACAGAGCTAAGTAAGGGTAGCGCCAGACGCCGGTGCTACAGCACTGGGAAAGCTGATGCTTCACTGGTGTGGAAACACATGCTGGGCAGCTTTTCCCACCCTCAAGAGAGAGCAGCTCTTCTAGAACCTCCTCAAGGCCCAGCCAGCAACCCTAACAAACCCCTCAACATAAAATCCGTTGATTCAAACCTCACCTACTCCCCCAGAAAAATGCACCCGGGGACTGAAAATCATCACAAGGGGACCGAGTTCCCCTCTGCTGAGTCACAAGATCGAAACTCTGTTTATCCTATGGTCTCCCTCCTTTCTCCCCCTTGCCACACCCCTCCCCCACCCAACATCACTGCAGAGGCAGGAGTTGTACTCACACTGAAGTTTTTCTTTCACTTCCGTGCCACACAGGCATGCGATTCCAGTCTTAAAGGACAATGATCGCATCTTTCCACTGCGACCACTAGGTTTAAAGGAAGAGATAGAAAACATATCTGTGTTATACATATGTGTGAATATATGTGAAAGGTTAACGTCTTGGCAGTCTTTTCTCACTGGCCCATGCTCTAAGCTGTTCCGATCCAAGTATAGCATAGGAGCAAGTTCTTCCCACCATGGCCAATGGAGATTCCCCATTGACCATGGTGGGAAGAACAGGACAGGCTTCCGGGACCAAAAGCTTTTACCTATCAAAAACATTGAGGAGCCAGTTGAGGCTCATGTCTACACACAGCGGCACATTGACCAGGATGCCTCTTTCCTCCTCCAGCCGTTCATACAAGGCAGTCAAGCAGTGAATGACCTCCACCACGTCCATCACATGTTCACTGGCCTGCAAGTCATGCTCGTTGAAGATCTCCAGAGCTGTAGTTAAAGTTACCAGATCCACTGGAAAGGAGAGAAGAAAAGGAAGATGGGGCCCAGAGAAGCAGCCCAGGGCTCTGATGAGGAAAGGCTATGGTGTCACCAAATCTGGTATGGCAAGTCTGCCATAAGCTTGTCCTTTACCACGACTCCCATCCTACGGGAGAGCAAGGCACCAAAGGTCGCCCAAGTTAACATAGCACATCTCTGTATACAGAGGTTCTTTCACATCTGCTTTGAGAAAACAGTGAGATGTGAACGAGCACACCTCCTGCACTGTATTGACTCCCGACGAGTCATATCCCACTTGAAGTTTCTCTGTTTGCAAAGGTTTCATCTTTTAAAAATAATTTTGGAAGTACAGAGGTCAGACCCCAGGGCCTTGCTCATACTAGGCACTCTATCATTACCAAGTCAAACCCCTCAGTCCAATATCAGTTCCACTCGAAAACAGATTTGTTCAGTAGCCCTGCTCTAGGAAGCTTAGTCCTGGTCACAAAGGGTGCTGCATGGCTGGGTGAGTGTGACATACATCAGGAAGACATAATTACTTGGGATGCTGAGTCAGACTAGCTAGAGCCCTGGGACAGAAAGATGACATGAACAGTACTCCTGAGCACGGCCAGAAGGGACAGTGACACATCTGCAGCATGCCGATGAGTAACCATGGAAACTTGCTTTAACAGTTCTGTTGCTGTACCTAATAATCCCAAGACGGCAGACCATAAAGTAGAGACTGCCTGCTGCAAAGCCAAGTTTCTTGATTGCCCAAGCTGGCTACGGGGGGTAAAAAAAAACCTATGGTTTGGATAGCTGTGGGGTTTCTTTGAAAACAAGTCCTGGGCTTGGGGTGAATGGTCAAGATGTCCCAGCATTTATAGTGTTCCCATCAAAACAATCAATAGCTCTGGCGGAGGGGGGGGTGTGTGAAAATGAGAAGAAGCAGACAGGTGGGGAATAGGAGGAAGGAGGCGAAAGCCATGGGAAAGAACAACTGAAGACATACGGCGCAGGGCTTTCTGGACTCTGCGGAGCTTCATGGCAGTGCGGTAAGCTGAGAACTTAATGTTGTTCAGATCGGCTGCAAAAAATGAAAGAGACTCACTTAGGTCAGAGAGTTGTGAAGTAGAACAAGTGCCAATAAGGCTATGTGTGAACGAGAGTTGTTAGTGGAAGTGTGCGTTGATGTGACCATGCAGGGAAACAACTTGGTATGTGTAGTGAGGTGGAACACATACATCCTGCTATCAAGGTGCTATATAGTCCACAGCAGTGATGTGCAAACATCTTTTTACACAGTAAGAGATATAGTTGTATCATTATCCAATATATACACATTTCAGAAAGCAGTTCTTTACTGGATTTAATACAAATAAAACCATAAAATTAATAGCAAACCTGACCCTTGCTAAGTGTCCCTTGTTAGCTCCCAGTCTCTTTCACCTTTTGAAGATTGTTATCATATGCTAAAATAATATTATGACCTACATACTCAAAACTATGCCCTGGAAATTCTCTTGCACACAAGTAGCAGAAGTCACATACAAGAACCCCTCGGCAGTGTTGTTTGCATATGGTCACTCTAAACTAGAGACCCATGTGCCTATAGGTAAAGAAAGGCTATATTCAATGGTATCCCCTACAGCAGTGGAAGTGTTCTAAGTGTAGTCACATGGATAAACCTGTGACATATGCTATATTTCTCCTAGTAGGCAAAGATATGGCATGAAAGAGACTCCCTCACTGCAGCTCAGAGACTGCCTTTCAAATCAGATTAGACTTCGTGTCTTCAAGCATAGCTCCCTAACGATGTTAAAATGGTCCGCGGGGAATGGAGAATATGCTGTGGAGGAAGATGCAGAGGGGCGGTTTTATCCTTTTAAAAACCACCTTATTGAAGTACAAAGGGCATGCAAGAAGCTATATGTGAAGTGACAGTTAGGAAGCCAATATTTAGTGTACATAACTTGATACGTTTGATGATAGGTATATATTACCACAACCTGGATCATAAACCTACCCATTGCTACTGAAGTTTCCTCCCAACTTCTTATTTATTATTACTACTATTAGTAGTGGCATGCTGCTGATAAGAATACTTAATATAAAATTATTCTCTTAGTAAAACTTGACACATAAAAAGAGTACTATTAACTATACGCACTGTGTTATATAGCAGATCTCTAGGACCTATTCTTGTTGCATAATTGAAATGGTGGCCTGTGACCATTGCATCTCTTAGCATAACATACTTTGGGTTTATCTTCATTGTCTAGATGGCATTGCTTTAAGATTAAAGGGTACAATTCCATTCTGTGCATATATAGGCACATGCTCTTCATCCATTCATATAATGATGGAATATACAACAAAGACAGAATCCCACCCCATATAGGTACCTTGCATTCTCACCTAGGGTTTGGTATAACTCAGTCATCTTAGGATGGTCCCAGCATGTGGTCTGAGCCTGGTGGCTACAAACAAAAGCATCAATAGCACCAATAGCACCTTCCCAACTTCCTTTGCACACACACACACACACACACACACACACACACACACACACACATCAGTTAGTGAAAGGCAGGTTGCAAGAAGCAGCACAATGCGAAGATAAACTCTAAAGATCCTGATACACCACTGTTCACCATCATCCGGGCAGAATCTTAGCACTTGGAGGAAGCATTAGACTAATCGGGGGAACGTCAATGCACAAGAAGTGACAGAAAGACAGGAGATGGAGGGGCTAGGCAGGTGACTGACCAGCTTCTGGTTCTGATGACCACTCACTTGATGTAGTAGGGGACTTTATTGGGAGAAATTGCTCTTTCCCAGGGAACTTGGACAGAAGCTGTTAAAAAAGAAGAGAAAGAAAGGTGGCCACTAGTATTCTTCAAGCATCCTAGCCATTCTCAAATTAAATTTCTTAATTACATTAATTCATTTCATTTTATGTGTTTTGTCTGCATGTATGCATGTGCACTGCATGTGTGCTTGGTGCCTGTAGAGGTCAGAAGAGGGCATTATATGTCCTGAAATTGGACTTAGAGATGGTTGGGAATCACCATGTGGGGAGCTGGCAATTGAACAGCTGTCCTCTGCAAGGGAAGTGCTCTTTACTGCCTCTCCAGTCCACCTTGGACTTTCTTTCTTTCTTTCTTTCTTTCTTTCTTTCTTTCTTTCTTTCTTTCTTTCTTTCTTTCTTTCTTTCTTTCTTTCTTTCGTTTTGTTTTTTGAGACAGGGTTTCTCTGTGTAGCCCTGGCTGTCCTGGAACTCACTCTGTAGACCAGGCTGGCCTCAAACTCAGAAATCCGCCTGCCTGTGCCTCCCGAGTGCTGGGATTAAAGGCATACCTCACCACCGCCCAGCCATCTTGGACATTCTTAAACTCTATGCTTCCTCAGGTAAAACACAAAAGGAAATGACATTCACTTCCAACTGTTAATGGCTCCCCAGGAGTGGCATTAACAAGCAACACATGTTGTTTCTTGATGCAAGAGCAGGGGAAGCAGTTGTCACTAATAGCCTATGGAACAAGAAACAGGGCTAGAACATGAACAGGAATACTTCATAACCCTAGTATTTTCCCTAAGCAGGCTGTCATTTTTACCTACTCAGAGGCAGGTAGCTGAACTGCTCCTGTAGCTATTTTCTCACAAGGCTTAAAGCCTTTCCCTAGAACGCCAACCTTCTTGTATCTGTGGGGCAGAGAGGGGTGATAGTGCCCATTTATCTCTTATAAGGAACTCTTTCAACTCTCTGTTTATATCACTGAGATCTTAGCAGGAGAGGCCCAGGTTACCTGGCTCACTCCCTGTAATTTTCCTGACTACAAGACTCCTCAGCAGATTTAGCTGTGTGGAGCTGGCTATAAAGGCAAAAATTTGAAGCATCTTTCTTGAGCTCCTCCTATGTGCTAGGTACGATGCTCATGCCTTGTGTCCACATCTAAGTTTCCTTTCTGTATATTTTTGATGTCTCCATTCCTACCTTCTTGGTCTAGGCCAGCATCGCCCATTCACATGGATTATGGTGCAGAAAACTCTGAGAGGTCTTTCTGCTCCTACTCTGGCTCCCAACAATCTTATTCCAAACATTATACTGATATGTAAATCAGATCATGTCACCCCAGTCCTCAAACCCTATCAAAAATCCTCTGTTGTGTTTGGAGTAAAATCTTGAGTTCTCACTTTTACCCACAAGGCCTTCTGTGCTCTTTCTATTGTTTTCTTCCCTATAGGTCTCCTTGCTGTGCCCCAGCACACATCCCTGGGCCCCTGCTTTAAGGGCTAGAATTTCTGCCTAATGTGCTTTCTCAGCTATCCGTATGGTCCTTCTTCCATTGCCTTTAGAGCTCTATAAACTGCCACCCTCTCAGTGATCGCTCTGCAATGTCTCCTCCCTTTCAGTCTAGTCTCCCTCACCGAGGTATGCCTTCCTTGCTTCAATATTTTCCATAGCACTTGTCACAAATTTCTCTTGTACCTGGCTACTTACTTGATTATGATCTGTTTCTTCCACTAGAATATGAGTTTTCCAAATCTAAGGATTTTTTTTCTACCAGCATGGCCCCAGTGCCCAGAAAAGTACTTGGCTCACAATTAATACTGTTGCACAAATATGCTTATTTAATTTTCAAAACCTAAGGAGCTAGAAATCCCTCCCCTTCATGTAGGAAAGGTGAGCTTCAAAAGATTACAGCAGTTTTTGAAATTTGCACAGCTCTTAGACTGAGGCACAGTTACTCTGAACTAGTACTCTCTGACTGGGGAGGCTGCTCTTTTAACCACCGCACCACACAGCTTTTTCCTTATTGCTTCTTGGATGTCAAGAAATCCTGAGCTCCCAACGGATCCCTAGCAGACAACAGTAGATTTTCTTGGAAAAAAAATGGCTGAGGAGGTTCTGCTTCATGTTTGATTCACATACTGGAGAGGAAGTGCTGTGACCCAGGTCCAAAGTCCCGGTGGGCATCCTGGAGCTGCTTAAGCCTGTCAACCACTGACACCTATGGAGAAAAGAGTGGGTTACTTCTAGCCACTCACTGTGGGATCCTCAGTTGCCTCCAAGAGATTTTATGAGCTCTCTCACAAGGCAGCCTTTCTCCTGATCCAATATCGTCTGTGGTCACCCAACTCTCACCTTCCTCCAGCACCGACAAGGATCAGAGGAAAGCCTTCTTAGTTCTAAGCCATAGTAATTATTCTGTCCAGTCTAATCAGTGTGTTTAAATCTCTACAAGCCCCTCTCCTTCTTCTAGTTCAGCCACTACCTACAGCTTAGAAATTGGGAAGCTTATTCTCTGTCCCCTAACTCCCTACCATTCTTTTCCTGTGTAGCTTACATTTCCAAACCATCCATATTCTTTGGGCCTGCATATAATCCCCTTCCACTCCGCCCCACAAGCTTGGCCATACCAAGATGCCCCCCCAAAAGCTCATTTCAGCATGCTCCCCTACCTGGAGCTGTTTCCACCGGATGTTGATTTGTTCCAGAGCCCTGGAATTCTCCATTGACAAGTGCACATCAGAGATGGCAAGCTGGTGGGCCAGATCATTCACTAACTTCACCCCATCTTTCACAGGAGAGAATTCTTCTTTGAATAACTAGAACACAGCAGACAGAGGAGGGAAGAGGACACGTTACTCAGTCGCCTGAACTCTCCCCTTTCCATGTACAGGGTTACTCTCAACAACACTTCTTAGCTACTTGGCCATTTGTGCAATAAACTAAGCCATGTGTGGCCATTGGTCTTAGCCTTTTCTTCTATTCATTTCAGAAAAGCATAGAAAGAGGAAACAGTAAGACCGAGAAGACTATAAACAAACTAGCCCCCAATCCAACCCATAACTAAAAGATGCTCAGCTGAGTCCCAGACCAGCAATTAAGTGTCGGGAGAAAAAACACTGGTACTGTGAAAGGACATCAGGTCTCAGTCAGGGAAGGATCCCTACATACCTTGATAGCTTGGATATGCTCTGGGAGGGAATCAATAAAGAGATCCCCTATGGGCTCCCACGTGGCTCGGACTCCCTCTGCTTGGGTCAAAGTACTGCTCAATTCTTCCATTGCCCCTTGAATCTCCAATAGATGCTCCAGAGTATGTTCGATGTGGCGATGCTGATCCACACAGCGGGCTGTCAGCTTCTCCCACAGCTCACTGGCCACTGTTGCCTGCTTCCATACAAAGCGACTAAGGTTTTGAATCCGCTGTCTGGGGGAGGTATCTGTGAGGCCAACCAGGAAGACAAGCCAAGCTAACTCAGCAGAGGCAACTCAGAGAAAAAACAAGGCATTCTCCTCCCCTTCATTAAATGCTTGCTTGTGGATTTGGGGACACTGGTATGTGCTTATATACATAGATTCATATTTACATATATATCTCCATAGTTGCACTCCTTTTGCACATTCAGGGATTTAAAATTTGATTACATTGATTTATGCATTTATACATACTCTGAGAGTGTGTGTGTGTTCCACAGTGTTTGTATGGAAGTCAAAAGACAGCTTGCTGGAGTTGGCCTTCTCTTTCTACAAGGTGGCTCCCAGGGATGTAATTCATGTCAGGGTCCAAGGTACACACCTTTCCCAGCTGAGCTAACTCACTAGCACCACATTCAGAGATTTTCTAAAAACTGTGTATCTTCAGATGATTATAGAACAGCTTTTCAATATAAGTAATAATATCAATATTTCCTCACCCTTTCCTAAAATGGTACTGTCTTATAAACCGATAGTGTCATATTCCAAGCAGGATTTTGGCGTTGGCTTAATCTGTCAATTTTTTCCAGAGTTCCCTAGTTTTACCTATATTCATTTTTGTACATGTACATATATACTCATTTAGTTTTATGCAATTTTATCAAATGTTGGTTCATAAATCTACTGCTACAGAAGACCACTTTAGTTCCTCCCACTTTTATGTTAAAGTTTTCTCATTATTAAATGGTAAGGTAAACAGCGAATAAAGTATCTTAAGTGCAGTGACCAGCCGGGCGTGGTGGCGCACGCCTTTAATCCCAGCACTCAGGAGGCAGAGGCAGGTGGATTTCTGAGTTCGAGGCCAGCCTGGTCTACAAAGTGAGTTCCAAGACAGCCAGAGCTACACAGAGAAACCCTGTCTTGAAAAACAAAAAACAAAAAACAAAAAAAACAAAAAACAGAAAACAAAAAAACAAAAAAACAAAAAAACAAAAAAACAAAGAAGTGCAGTGACCATCAGTCATCTAGTCCTAGTCATATCCCACTGAGAAATGACTTAGGCTCTGGTGTCTGCTAAAATCCAAAGAAAGGAAGGGTTTTTTGTTTTTGTTGTTGTTTGTTTGTTTGTTTTTGAAGCCCCAGCTCAGGAGTCTGGTATAATATATAATATTCCTAGCTTTTCTACTCCTCCTCATTTTTAGGTTTCCTCTTTGTCTCTCAGACTCCCTGTTGAGAGAGGATTAGTCTACAGTCCTAAGCTTCATAGAATTGCCTTGTTCTCTCTGGAGCTTGCCCTACTCAGGGCCCATTGAGCAGCAGTTTATGTACTAACTGGCCTAGGGAAAAGCCAGAAACAGAGACCGTGAATGGAATCTACAAAGGACTCCACTGATGAGGGCTTCTTTCTAGTCTATTTACTTCATGTGCCAGGGCTGAGGATTCTTTCTGGAAGGGGTTGCTAGACCACCACTCACACTTAACTTCCATGGATACCGCGCTGGCTGTTCATTGGAATCTACACAGAAAGTGGCCCTCCCTATGAAGTCAGGCCCAGATGTCATCAGGATCAGAGGTGACAAGCTACCATCGATTTTCATCTCAAAAGTCACTACCCAACTTCTAAGGTTTTTAATATATATATATATATATATATATATATATATATATATATATATATATATATATAGCCAATATCCCTCCATGTTGGAATAAAACAGATTATTTCCTAATGTTTTTTATTTATGCTACTTTTACTCATTAGTATCTTTACAAACATGGAAACATAGGTGCAGATCACATGGGTAGTAAGCACAGCCCTGGGTTGTCACTCAGGTCATAAACAACATTCCAAAAGGACACACTGCTCTCATTCCCTGAGGTACTTCAATTCACTTATGTCCTTCTTTCTCTATGTGCCCCTGCCTGCATTTATTTATTTATTTTTCTTTCTTTCTTTCTTTCTTTCTTTCTTTCTTTCTTTCTTTCTTTCTCTCTCTCTTTTTCTCTCTCTCTCTCTTTCTCTCTTTCTCTTTCTTTCTTTCTTTCTTTCTTTCTTTCTTTCTTTCTTTCTTTCTTTCTTTCTTAATACCTCATGACAAGGACACACATGATGCTCTGAAGAGCCACATATAACTTCAGGCCACATGCTGGTGAGCCCTGCTTTAGGCTCTTTCTTTTTTTTTTCTGACAACTAACTGTGACTTACCCATGACAACCCTGTCCGACTTTGTCCTGAGTTCCAGCTGAGATAAGGAGCCGGTAAAAGGCACAATGGCGTTTGTTTAGTAGGTACCTACAGCTGGGAAGGAAGTGGAGGCGGACAGGAAGGCCACCTACCTTTACTCTCAGAATGAGACTCCTCTAATTCTTCAAATGGATGCTGGGACAGGAAAGCCTGAGCAGATTCCAGCACAGAGTAGATGTAGGGGCCTTTAGACTTGACTTCTTCCATGAAGGCCTGTGAAAGATAGCGGCCAAGTTAGCTTTTCAATCAGTTCAATTTTACTTCACAATCAATAACTTTTCTTCTCAAGGTAGCTTGCTCCCACGGCCTTATTAGGTGTCTCAGGCTTACCCAGAAAAAAAATCAGTCTTCCCTATAGGCAGAAAATAACTCTAATGCTAGAAAGTCTATTTAGTGTGCAATGAGTCTAGCTATGACACAGAATAGAAGGAATGTGGGGTAGAGTTTAGCTTTCCAGAAGACCTAGTGTGGGACCAACTAGAGTTCTACAATTAGCTTGAGGCCAGCCTGAGCTATACAGGAAGTTGGAGGCTATATAGGAAGTAAAAAAACTTGTCTCAAAAACAAAATAAAACAAAACAACAACAGACACCCAACCCAAATCCTAGATATAGCAGTAATTTTCTGATTGTAGAGATGATGTCATGGAAATATTTCAAAGTTTAGAAAACTGTAATGCACAAAATGAGTTAAACACTATTAATGTTTTGTTGGATGTCCCTCCTGTGGCATTGTTGTATAAATGCACACATCTATCTACATTTTTATGTAACTGAAATCCAGAGTTTTATATTTGGCATTTTCAACACCATATTATATCCATTTGTCCATGCTCTCCTTAGAAGTCAAGGCAGTTTTAAATTGGAGGACAAGCCTAGACTCACTCTGTGAAGTGCAAGCCCCAGACTAGACCTGCACACCTATTGCTTTAGGTGTCTGAGCAGAACTCAGGGCCTGACTGTCAGGGTACTGTGAAAGGGGTATTTCCTGCTCAAAGGCTCCACACCACACTTCCAGGAGTCTGTCTAACTTACCGCATGTGTCTCCTTCTCCTGTTGTACCAGGGCCACATCCCCTTGCAAGGGGAGCTGAGCTGACAACTCCTCATCTTTTTGGCTGAGCCAGTCGATAATCTCTTGGAGCGGGAGCTGAAGTTTTCCACTGTGGTCTGAGAAGGCCTCTAGGCGAGCGCTGCATGTAACAGACAGTAAGACCAGCGATTCGATCATCTTTTTAAGTAGCAGAATTTATTTTTCCTAACATTGCATGCTTGTATGAGGCTTTTATTCAAAGGAACTGCTCTAACTGAAGTGCTGGGAGGCCCAGGAGCCCTTCCTTCTTATATTTGCTCATAAACGTTCCCAAGGTCCCACTGCATGGAGTGAGGTGTTACAAACAGTGGTTGGGAGCTATTCTATATTAAAATGGTTTAAACATCATTTTGTGGATCTTAGTCACTTCAGCTGCATGCCCAGCATCGGGCCATGAAGGGTAAGAAACTGAACAAGTGCATTAGGAGGTGACAGCCATCTGGCTCCCTTCTTGCCCAGGCAGAATCCAAATCACATCAATTTGTTTGGCCACCCAGGATGCCCTGTGCGCTAGAGAATGAGGTTGGTGGAAAGGGCAGGGTGGATGGTTGGATACAGCCATGGACATGAGCAAGGATGTACACACATCTTAGCAGCCCAAAGGGACTCAAACAATGACAGAAACATTGGCTACAGTTTGGGAAGAGAGAAGAAATGGTTTGTATTCACTAATCGTATGTCTGTTTGCTCCCAGTTCCCAAATAAAATATGAGCTAAGGTGTAATAGGAGGAAGTTGGAGGCTGGCCAAGCATGGCTTGGTGCAGCCATTAAGCCCATTCCTCTTAGTTAGCACTAACAACTATCTTTGTCTACTCTTTCCCTATACCTGAAAACAACAACAACAACAACAACAACCAAAAACCTTTTTCTAAATCACAGTGCAAACTAATTCTTACAACATTCTTATGGGGTGCACATGACTATTGTCCAAGGATGTTCATTACCACAGACTCAAGGGGCTGACATGGTCTATGATTTGTAATCTGGGTTATCTGACTCTACAACCTGCTTCACGGCCTCACCTCATCACCTCCCCTGGCAAACTCCCACAGAAGCCATGGGTTTGGGCTTTGATGGTAGGAAGTGGAGTTTTTTTTTTTTTTTTAAAGAATGAGGCACACAGAGAAAGGCAGAATGAAAATAATATGTAGAAATTCTCTTACGAAGTTGTACCGACTCAAGCTGATGACCCATGGATGGGAGGGGTGGGCATAAAAAAGATGTGAGTGGGCTGGGGATGCAGCTCAGCTGCTTGGGTACTTGCCTAGCACACATGAAGTGTGATTCCTATGCCCCCAGAAACTGAACATGGTGCTTTATGCCTGTAATCTGACTACTTGGGAGATGGAAACTAGAGGAGCAGAAGTTCTAGACCCTTGGCTACATGGTGACTTTAAAGGCAGTCTGGGATACATCAGACCCTGTCTGTAAATAAATAAATAAATAAATAAATAAATAAATAAATAAATCACAATACAGCAAGGGGATGAGTGTCCACAGATGAACCCCTCCGAAGTTGGGCAGATGTGAGGGAGAGGAGGGGATGATTGCTTCATTTTTATCTACATATCAATACATTTCGGTTTAGAAGGCATTTTCACGTGTTCTATGAATGTACAATGCAATACTGTGAGGTAGGGAGGCAGGTATTATTTATTCCTCCACTTACTTCATTTTCTTAAAAAACAAAAAAAGCAAAAAAGCAAAAAACAACAACAAAACACAACAACAACAACAAAACCAAACAAAAAAAAAGCCAGGCATGGTGGTTCTCGCCTATCAACCTAGCACTGAAGAGGCAAAGGAAAGATGATTCCAAGGTTCAAGGTCAGCCTGCACTCTACAGAGCGATCCAAGCTAACCTGCACTAAACTCTCAGAACAGAACAAAACCAAGTGGAAGCTAAAATTCTGAGAACTCAAGCAACTTATTCAAGATAACACACCTACTTAAAACAGGTTAAAAGAAAAACGCTCTGACTTCTAACCCAGGTTTCTTCCTCTAGTGCCACAGAAAGATGCGGGAGAGGTAGAGAGTGAAGCTGGGGGCAGGGGCCACACAAACAGCAACAGCAAAAGGAGCCCCAGATTGTCCCAGCCAGTTTCTAAAGTGACTGTTTCTAGGGGTTAGTCCTTACCGGAGGTTGTGAGACTTCTTTTTTATTTCATTCCAACACAGATTCATGGCTGATGGCTCCAGGGGCCCAGTGGCTCCAACAGACCCGTTCAAGAGCTTTGGACTTAGGCAGGGATCCCCAGCACCATCCCAAGGTGGTGCGGGGATGGTGACCGCAGCTCTAACCTGGACAGAAACACAAATAGTCTGTGATTCCTGGAGTTTCCTATGCCCTGTTCTATGCTGAGCTAAGTGTGGGAAGTGAAGGAAGTGAGGGAGATGAGAGAGAGAGAAAGTCGGGTCCCAGGGTCCTGAAATCCCATCCTGTTTTGTGCAGATATGTATTCAAGGGTGTGAAGTGCAGAAGGACTCCAGAGCTCACGCACCAATGGGTCTTCTCTCGGGAAGTCTTGAGTCATAGATGTGCAGAGTTCTGTTGTTGTTATTTACCTCCTGTTAGACAATTGGCCAGGATGACCGTGCAAGTGGGCTCCTGTGTCCAGTAAGAATCCAGGTGGGATTTGCCCAAACGTGAACAACCACAACATTCAACCTGAGCTACAGGCTCAATCCACGGGAGCTCACACTTTACCCAAGCTTTGGAAAAAGACAGCTGAGGGGCTGCCCCACAAAGATTCATAGAAGAAGCAGATAAGCCAAAGGAAGTGGCCCGTTCCCTATATCCTACTTTCCAAATGTATTGAGGCCTTTGAGGTCACCCCTTCCCTGAGTTTTAACTCACACTTCAAACCTCAGTCAAGAAGCCCGGAAATCTTCCTAAAGGGGAGAAGGTGACCATGGACTGAGAAAGAACTAAAGGAACATTCTAGATTTTGCACTAAAAATACCCTGACCAGTGTCAGCAGTCAAGGGATCCAGTCTTGAAGCTTGCTCAAGTGTAGCTTGTGTTCTCGGTCTCATTCTCTGCTGTTGCTGTCCTGGGCACTGGTAAGGCCCAGTAAGATTACTATTGGGTCTAGGGTCTAGTTGGTAAAATCACTCATCATGAGCACAGTGCTGGGAATTCCCAGCCAGAGGGCAGTAGAAGGTGAAAAGAAGGGAATTGGAGGAAGAACTCTCTTTCTGAGCTGATCCACCCTACCCAAGGTGACCTCCATGCCTGCCCACAGGTCTACCTGCTGCTTGCCTACCTAGCAGGCCCTTCTAGTGGCTGGGACTCCTCAATTCTCCTCATCTTAAGATCATACTTCTTACAAGAGCCTCCAGGCAATTAGGACACCAACTATCCCAGAGTGAAACCGTAGCTCATGATCACAAGGAAAGTGAGGGTGCTGCCAAGTTCTGGGGGACAAGTTGAGAATTCAAGTCCCTCCTTGCAGCCTGTGTGCTGACCATACCTGTGCTACCCGAGGAGTCCATGGCAGGATCAGGGAGGTCCATGGTTTTCCCTCAGCAGGAATCTGGACCTCTCAGTCTGGTGAGTGCAGACAGGCAGAATCTTGAGGAGCTCTGAGCCAGCCCGCTCTGGGAGACAGGCAGAGCTGAGCCAGGCCAGGAGGCAGGGGCTGCTACCCTGTTTGTTTACTGACCCCCCAGGAATCTGGAGGGGGCGGCCATGTCGGAGCCTACCCAGTGAATCAGAGCTTTGTTGCCAGGAATTCCAGCTAGTTCCCAGGCTGGCAAGGACAGGCAGGAGTGGGACTGGGCATTCTATGGTGCTGAGGAGGGTGTGGAGAGGGCAGCTCCTGTTGACTAACTTTCCCTTTCTATGGAAGACACAAAGTACTCACCGCCTACGGACCCAGCCCTGCTCTGAAGTGGACAAAACGATAAGACAAGTTCAGCAAATACAATTATTTCCCGAGCTCATCTTCCATCAGGCATTTTTTTTTTAAACAAAGCCTGATGGAAGATGAGCTTGGGAAATAAGTCTTGCTCTCAACTAAGTGAGCCTCCTTGGAAGCAGAGAGGAAGGTGTGTGGCACACCTGGAAACTGGGCAATGGACTGCTGCACTGGGAAGCTGGAGTAGCTAATGCATTTGATTATCTTCCATGAGGACAGAGGCCAGAAGGGTCACTGGAGTGCTTCGCCCTGCCTTTGAGCCATGACACTATAGACCTCTATCCCCTAAGGACAGAGTGACTGCCTCTGGGGCATCCTTTAGGCCTCTATCATGAGGACAAGAGGACAATGAAATGTAGCAACTCCGTGCAGAGAGCCAGGGATGGAGACACTCCTGTGTCTGCTTGTGTTATATTGGGTGGGACAGAGGAAAGCCCTTTGCACTAAGCCACTGACTGAGGCACAGTCTCTCCTGGAAACGACCACGGCTTTCCCTCTTCACTTGGCTTACGGGTGTGTGTGTGTGTGTGTGTGTGTGTGTGTGTGTGTGTGTGCGTGTGTGTGGAAGGTTAGCATTCCTCAGCTCAGCCCCCACCGATGAACACTTTTGGAAAACAGCATGTTTATACCAAAAAGGATTCTGTTGCTATCTTATTTATCTCCCACAGTCATCAGGGCTTTCCACAGTTCCACATTGTTTCCATGCCGAGGTCCGCCTACGGGAATAGCTGTGACAGCTGCCTGACCCTTTCCAGAGGCCCGAGTGGAGCCAACTGGGAATGGCTGGAGGACGGTAGGGGATGACTAGCCAAGAGTGGGGAGCGGATCCTAGCTACAGGCATCACTTGTGTTAGGAATATTGGGCTAAAGCCAGTGTCAAAGAGTCCTTTGGACCGGGGAATGCCCCAGAGTTGGAAAGAGCGCTTTGTGACCCAGTGGTGACCAGGCCATCCTGGCTGAGCTCTGGGGAAGAGCCCACAATGAGCTGGGCGCCACCGGTGTTAGCCTTTCATCTTCTGCAGCACTCTTTTCTTTCTTTCTTTCTTTCTTTCTTTCTTTCTTTCTTTCTTTCTTTTTTTTAGATATTTTCTTAATTTACATTTCAAATGCTATTCCGAAAGTCCCCTCCCCCCTCCCCACTCCCTGCTCCCCTGTCCACCCACTCCCACTTCTTGGCCCTGGCGTTCCCCTGTATTGGGGCATATAAAGATTGCAGTACCAAGGGGCCTCTCTTCCCAATGATGACCGACTAGGCCATCTTCTGCTACATATGGAGCTAGAGACACGAGTTCTGGGGGTTCTGGTTAGTTCATATTGTTGTTCCTCTTCTAGGGTTGCAGATCCCTTCAGCTCCTGGGGTTCTATCTCTAGCTTCTCCATTGTGGGCCCTGTGTTCCCTCTTATAGATGATTATGAGCATCCACTTCTGTACGAGACAGCTATATCAGGGTCCCTTAAGTAGGCACTAGCTGTCCTATGCCATAGTGTCTGAGTTTAATGACTGATTATGGGATGGATCCTCCATGGTGAGGTAGTCTCTGTATGGTCCATCCTTTCCTCTTAGCTCTAAACTTTGTCGCTGTAACTCCTTTCATGGGTATTTTGTTTCCTCTTCACAGGAGGAATGAAATATCCATGAGCTGGTCTTCCTAGTTGATGTTCTTGTGTTTTGCAGATTGTATCTTGGATATTCTAAGTTTCTGGGCTAATATCCATTTATCAGTGAGTGCATACCCAATGACTTCTTTTGTGACTGGGTTACCCCACTAAGGATTATATCCTCCAGATACATCCATTTGCCCAAGAATTTCATAAATTCATTTTTTAATAGCAGAATAGTACTCCATTGTGCAGCACTCTTTTATTCCTAACTACCATCCAGCTCCCACACTATCCTCCCGCACGTCCCCTCAGATATGTTCTAGACAAATCATGAAGAATAATGTTTTTTTTTTCCCATAAGTTGCTTTTTCTTTCTGGTTTTTGTGGCTACGATGTTTGCTGTTCATGCCCCATCTACAGAACTCTCTATCCATACCTCAGATCCTCGAGACAGTAATCCTACAAGAAGAAAACCTACATGAGAACGGGAAAGAGGGACTGCGCCAGGCCATTCACAACCGCACACTGAAGGTCCCGTGCATTCTGCCCATCTAGGGAAGACTGGTTGGGTTAGGGAGGCAGTGGGCAAAGGAAGTCTTTCAAAAAGATTCAGGCCTCTCAATCCTGACACTGTGAGAGCCACACTCTAAGAAAGAGGCAGATTACCCGGAGATACTAAATGCCTTTGACAATATATTAGAGGCTGCAACTCCTCTCCAGTTAAATGCAAAAAAAAAAAAAAAAAAAAAAAAAAAAAAAAAAAAAAAAAAAAAAAAAAAAAAAAAAAAAAAAAAAAAAAAAAAAAAAAAAAAAAAAAAAAAAAAAAAAAAAAAAAAACAAACCTAAGAAAGAGCTGACCTCGATCACTCTTCTCTGGCTCTTGACTTATTTAGCTTTTCCCAAATGATTCCCATAACACTTGTATTCACTGTCTACTGCTTGTGGGCGTCCATTCTCCCATAACACTTGTATTAACTGTCTACTGCTTGTGTGAGTCCATTCTCCCTACAGATTCACCTGCTGTCTGTGCCTCTACAAATGACTCAGCATTGCAGCTCATCTGTGACTCTCCAGGACACACAGCACTTCTCTGTGCCAACACAGTCTCTAGACCCAAAAGCATTGCAGGAAAACCTAAAGACTGCCTATGTTTCCTCCAGACCTCCTTCTCATTGTCAGGAAAGGTGGTTTCTTTCTCTCTTTACTCTCTTTAGATTACTACCTCTTACTCATCTACCAACACACACACACACACACACACACACACAGTACTGTTTGGTTTTGTGTGTCAACTTGACACAGGCTGGGGTTATCACAGAGAAAGGAGCCTCCCTTGAGGAAATGCCTCCATGAGATCCAGCTGTAAGGCAATCAGTGATCAAGGGGGGAGGGCCCATTGTGGGTGGTGCCATGCCTGGGCTGGTAGTCCTGGGTTCTATAAGAAAACAAGCTGAGCAAGCCAGGGGAAGCAGGCCAGTAAATAACATCCCTCCATGGCCTCTGCATCAGCTCCTGCTTCCTGACCTGCTTGAGTTCCAGTCCTGACCTCCTATGGTGATGAACAGCAATGCGGAAGTGTAAACTGAATAAACCCTTTCCTCCCCAACTTGCTTCTTGGTCATGATGTTTGTGCAAGAATAGAAACCCTGACTAAGACACACACACACACACCACCTCCACCACCACCACCATCACCATACTCCTAGAGAAGAAGAGAGAGGCAGGTACCATCCAGGAGCTCCAAGAAAGACTAGGAACTTGAGAGGAAACAGAGAGAGTGAGAGAGAGAGAGAGAGAGAGAGAGAGAGAGAGAGAGAGAGAGAGAGAGAGAGAGAGAATATGAATACACAGGCCTAGGCCCTGCCTTAAAGAATCACATTCTTTAGTGACATCCTGTAACCTATAACCCTCAGAAGGTTAACATGGGATTGGCCCCCATTAGACATAGTGAGCCCTTGGGTTGCCCAGCCCTACATCCTCCTTTGCTGTATGTCCCTCATTAACTACCTTGTGGCTGATAAGGGATGTGCTGCTGCAGGCTCTGCGCCATCTAAGGGTTTTCATATACACACGAGTTTCCTTGCACCTTAGGAAGTCTTTTTACACAGGCCTCTCCTTTACTAATGGACACTTACTTACCTGAGGCTGGGGACAGGTATTTCGGAGGCTACTGCTGTGACGGAACCGGTCAGCAGCATGCCACTCATGACATCGTGGGAGGGTGTAAGGGCATCCCTGCATGACCAAAGGTTGCATCAGAACCAAGGCTCATGGAGGGTGAGGACTGGCACCAGACCAACTGTGGAGCATCAAGCACCTGGAAGAGTAATAAGCCGGGATTTAGAGTTAAGACTAGGAAAAGCCACTGGAGTCAGCACCTCCTAACAGCTGCACGAATCAGCCATGAGATAAGTATCCACAGCTAACTGACCTCTCTGAAAGGCCAGTTGTTGTATATTGTGTGCCATACATGAATGATTATTAGCCAAGAAAGAACTTATTGCTATGTATTATGCTTTGTGCTAAAGACACAAAGGTGAATTACTATGATATAGGCTGGAGAGGCAGCTAGGTAAGCTAATAATTATAGTAAAATACTCATGTGCCAAATACTATAGTCAAGGCCAGCCTAGGTTATGGGGGGTACAAAGTATATCTAAGACCACCCAGCTTCAGAAAGACTGCGTTTGAGGGACTCTGGAAATAGATCAATCAGTTAAATGCTTGCCACATAAGCCTGAGGACTTTAATTTGATCCCCAGAACACACAATTTTTAGAAAGTTGTGCATGATAGCATGTGCTTATAATCCTAACACTGGGGAAGGGGAGACAGGCAGACTCCTGGGGCACCCCAGCCAGCCAGTTTAGCATATTTGGTGAGCTCCACATCAATGAGAGTCTCTGTCTCATTTGTTTTTTAAAGGAGGCTCCTGAGGTTGAACTCTGGCTTCCACAGAAATGAATACACTTAAGTGTATGCTCCTGCACATACACATACATACACCTGCACACACACACACACACACACCTGCACACACACATATACAAACCTGCACACACACACATACACACACCTGCACACACACACACACACACACCTGCACACACACACACCTGCACACACACACACCTGCATACACACATACACACGCATACACACACACACACACACACTCTTCGAACACACACAAACACATATACACACTACAAAGAAATTGCTTTTAGGATAAAGCAGAATAGTTTGTCTATTTAGAAAAGGAGACAGAAGAAGGAGGGCATTAATTGTTGACCCACCTACTTAATGTCAGAAAATGGCAAAGCATATTCAGGTATCGGTGAGTTCAGTATAGCTAGAGTTTAGGAGACACAGAGAGGGAAAAGACATAGTGCCTACTCCAAGGAGTTCACATACAGAGAAAACAAACAGGTAGAATAAAGACCATAAATTGTTACATGCATTAATATTAAAAAGAGTGACAGATGGAGTGAAGAAAGAAATGAGGATGAGGTGAATTATGCCTGGTCACATCAAGAAAATTTCCCTAGAGGAAATGTACTTTAGATGAATCATGAAAGAAAAGTGGGATTTCATTAGGTAGAAAAGATAAAAAAGAATGTTCCAAGCTGAAAAAAAAAATGTGTAGTGTGAGCAAAAAAACAAGATAGGCACCAGATTGGGCCATGTCCTGAATGAAAACAAAAGATTCTAGCTTTTATCTTGTAGACAACAGGGAGGCACTGAAGATTTTAAGCAGGAAGTGACATGGCCAGATTTTCCTCTGCTTGCCTTGTGTGGGAATTCTCCCAGGGGAAGAGCGGGCTGAGAAGCTAGCATATAATAAATAGGTAGGCAGGATGCATGAGCAGACAGCGAGGTTTTCAGATTCACTGACGAGGTAACATGTTTGGGACTCAGGGGCCAATTGGATGTGAAAGGTAAGGGAGGTGAAGGAGTCAGATTTTCTAATTTGGGAGATAGATATGTAACATTGCCAACAGCAAGAGCAGGAATACGGAGGAAAGAGGACATTTGGTATGGTGAGGGGTGAGGGAAAAGTTACATAGTCAGCTATACTGGAGACATTTAGTCATATGTATCAGGAGTGCTGAGTTTTGAAAAGGAGATGGATGAACAAAAAAGTAGATGCACAAACCAAATGATGGCTTCATAAATGTATACAACATGAGGAGAAGCAGCAATGACGCAATAATAAAGGTGTGCCATACATACTTTTAATGTGTGGCCAAAATAGTCCTTCTTCCAAATGTGAAGAAGCAATAATCTTTGATTCCTGGTGGTGATAATTAAATGGTGGCCATTTTAAGACTCTATTCCACTAGTTCTCAGCATTTTATATATAAAGGTCCCTTCCTAAGATGAAAGAAAGTCTCACTTCACCCACTCACACCCACTATAGTAGCTGTACTTTTAGAACTTCCAGAATGAGAAAACCACTTAACACATTTAGACATCTGTAGACTTCTTGCATCAAGTACCCTTCTGTGTTCTTCAAGGGTCCATGGCCCCAAGATGGAGGACTATTACAGAGTTTGAGGTTTATAGTATGAAGGATACGTTCTCATAGTTTAAAATCCTTGGCAATTACACAACTACACAGCTTTCAACCCACAAAGAAATTCCCCAAAGGATGGCTGAAAATATGATTCCCCCAATCAGATACCAACAGGAAAAAGATCACTAAGACGAAATGTAATGTATTAAAATAGATGTCCAGCCTTTAATCCTAGAACTTAGGAGGCAGAGGCCGGTAGAGCTCTGAAGAGTCAAAGGCAGCCAGTCTAAAATGCTTTATTTTTTTGTTGAATTTATAAGTAGTTCAAGTAGTTCGTGTTCTTAAAATTCAAGTTTTCCCCCCTGCAATGCCAGCAATTGAATCTAGGGGTTTATGCACACTAGGCAAGTTCTCTATCATGGAAGCACATTTTTAGCCCTTAAAATACTTCCATTTGAAATGTATTTATTCACTCACTTACTTGTAGCACTAGAGGCAGGGCCCAGGGCCTTTCAAATGCTAGTCAAGAGCTCTACTACTAAACCTTCATGTACACTCTTTACAGAAGAGCTGGAAAATGTGAAACAAATTGTAGGTTGGAACTGAAAATAAGCAATATTACCACAACCTAGAGATAATCATTACTGACAGATTGAAAAATACAGTACTTTGTCTTTGAAAAGCAAATATTGGTAAGTTCCAGGTGAGCTGGAGGACATGTGTGGTGGCTTGAATAGGAATTCCCCCCTGAGACTCACACGTTTGAATGCTTGGCCCCTAGGGAGGGGTCTTATAAGGTGTGGCCTTGCTGGAGGAAGTGTGCCACTATAGTGAGCTGGCTTTGAGGTCCGAGAATCTCAAATCAGTTCTCTCCCTGCTGCCTGTGGATCAAGATTTAGACATCTCAGTTCCTTCTCTAGCACCATGTCTGCTTGTAGGCTGCCATGCTTCCTGCCATGACAATAATGGATGAAGCCTCTGAGACTGTAAGCCAAACCCAATTAAATGTCTTCATTTATAAGAGCTGCCCTGGAGGGCTGGTGAGATGGCTCAGCGGGTAAGAGCACCCGACTGCTCTTCTGAAGGTGATGAGTTCAAATTCCAACAACCACATGGTGGCTTACAACCACCCATAATGAGATCTGATGCCCTCCTCCCGGAGAGAGCAGGGACTGAGCAAGTGGGACCGACCAGAGCGAGCAGGGCCGACCGGAGCGAGCGGGGACCGGACAGAGCGAGCAGGGCAGACCAGAGTGAGCAGGGTTGACCGGAACAAGGGGAAAAAAAGCAAAAAAAAGAGTTGCCCTGGTCATAACTATGGCGACATGAACTGGTCGCCTGTAACCAGGTGAAGAAGAGTCAGAATAATTAAAAGCAGCCTATTCCAAAGAGAGGAGAGGATGCGCTTTGGAAACCCATGAAGCCAGTGAGTGATAGTAACTCTGGATAGTGCAGAGAAAATGAGAGAAATGTGCCAACTAGAGGTACTCTAAACTGAACAAGCTTTTGCCATGTACTTCACTGATGAGGGGAAGGCAAGTGGAATTCCCATCCCCCAATCCTTTGTTTTCCCGTCTCTGCATTGTCTTCCAATGACAGCTGCTCAATCAAAATATCTCCAAGTAAAATTAAAGAGATACGCAGAGAGCAGGTGTGCAGAAAGTAAAAACAAACAAACAAACAAACAAACAACCATGAAAGAGCAAGGCAACCTGACTCATTCCCCGAAGCTCCTCAGTTACTGACTTAGAAGAGAAAGGAAATGTGTAAAATGTTAGGTAGATTTCAAGAGTTAGCCAGTCAAGATGCTCAGTGACTGACTTCAAAGAGACTACAAGTTAGCACATGATTCTAACTGAGACCTAGGCAAGAGAGAAGTAATATAGAAGAAAAAAATCAGCAAGGAAGTTGGGATTTGGAAACAGGAAAACAAAATAGAAACGTTAGAAATGGGGCCAATGAGACAGTTTAGTGGTTTAGCGGCTTGCCAGCAAGTCTGACAGCCTGAGTTTCATCAGTGGGAAATATTCAGGAGATGGAGGAAATCAACCCTCAATAAATTGCTCCCCCATAATAAACAAACAAACAAATGTAATAATGAAATGTTGGAAATGAAAAATAAATAAATCAAAATATTAAAAATAGTGAAAAACATCACCAACAGACTCAGCACGACAGAAGAAAGACAAAGTCAACAAAATACTACAGTTACAAACAAACATCAATAAGAACAAATGCTCGACCTTGTAACAAGGACGCATGCTCCACTGTGTTCACAGCAGCCTTATTTATAATAGCCAGAAGCTGGAAAGAACCCAGATGTCCCTCAACAGAGGAATGGATACAGAAAATGTGGTACATTTACACAATGGAGTACTACTCAGCTATTAAAAACAATGACTTCATGAAATTCTTAGGCAAATGGATGGATCTGGAGGGTATCATCCTGAGTGAGGTAACCCAATCACAAAAGAACGCACATGAAATGCGCTCACTGATAAGTGGATATTAGCCCAGAAACTTAGAATACCCAAGATACAATTTGCAAAACACATGAAACTCAAGAAGAAGGAAGACCAAAGTGTGGATACTTTGTTCCTTCTTAGAATGGGGAACAAAATACCCCTGGAAGGAGTTACAGAGACAAAATTTGGAGCTGAGATGGAAGGAAGGACCATCCAGAGACTGCCGCACCCAGGGATCCATCCCATAAAAAACCACCAAACCCAGACACTATTGCATATGCCAAAAAGGTTTTTCTGACAGGACCCTGATATAGCTGTCTCTTGTGAGCCTCTGCCAGTGCCTGGCAAATATAGAAGTGGATGCTCACAGGGCCCCTAATGAAGGAGCTAGAGAAAGTAACCAAGGAGCTAAAGGGGTCTGCAACTCTATAAGAGGAACAACAATATGAACTAACCAGTAGCCCGACCCCAGAGCTGTGTCTCTAGTTGCATATGTGGCAAAGGATGGTCTAGTTGGTCATTAATGGGAGGAGAGGTCCTTCGTCTTGCGAGGATCATATGCCCCAGTACAGGAAAATTCCAGGGCCAGGAAGTGGGAGTGGGTGGTTTGTGGAGCAGGGTGGGGGAAGGGTATAGGGGACTTTGGGGAGAGCATTTGAAATGTAAATGAAGAAAATATCTAATAAAAATTAAAATAAAATAAATAAAAAATAAAAAATTGTGCACAGTACTCAGGAGGTAGAGGCAGGCAGATTTCTGTGATTTCAAAGCCAGCCTGGTCTACATAGAAGTTCCAGAACATGTAGAGAGATCCTGTCTCAAAAAACTAAAAAAGGAAAAAAAGACAAGCATAACCTTAAGTTCCAATAATTCTGGGTCAAAACACCATAGCATAAGCTAGGAGTTGAGACAAAAAACAGAGTACACCGAGAATCTATTAATAAGATAACCACACAACAATCCCCAATCTAGAGAAATCAATGCAAATTCCAGAGACATTTGGAACTCAAAATAGCATGACAAAGTAAGACCCTCTGTGGCCTACTGAAGCCAAAAATACAAACCAAAGAAACAATTTGAAAAGCTTTAAGGAACACTATCACTTCGTATAAAAGCAAACACACCAGAAAACATCCTGTCTCTTATCAGCAACCCTAAAACTAACCAATGGGGGAGAAGAAGATACTTCAAGCTCCGAATCGAAGCAACTTCTGGGGACCCAATCAGAACATGATTTCTAATAACTGCAGAGAGTGTTGTGGTTGAGGTCATTGGTTCTGGCATCCAGATGAAATCTACACTTTTTTTTAAAAAGATTTATTTTATTTATTATATGTGAGTACACTGTAGCTGTCTTCAGACACTCCAGAAGAGGGAGCCAGATCTCATTAGGGATGGTTGTGAGCCACCATGTGGTTGCTGGGATTTGAACTTATCACCTTTGGAAGAGCAGTCGGGTGCTCTTACCCGCTGAGCCATCTCACCAGCCCGAAATCTACACTCTTTAACTACCAATGATATGGTCTGGCGTAGCTTTACCTCTCGGAGCATCAATACCCTTATCTGTAAAATGAGTATAAGAATGATACTGACCTTATGGAATTGTTCTCATTATTAAAGTCAATCATGAATATACACATGAGTATACTGCCCTCCTGGCAGAAGGGCATGGCTGAGTGCTAGCTATAATCATCATCAATACTATCTCACTGAATTGTAGACCATAATTCATTTTATGAGATGGTCATATATTTACAGTTCTTTTGCTTTAGAAGTCAAATTACAGTGGACAATCTTATGCATAATTATAATCCTTAATATATTTCCTGAAATGGGAAAAACAAAAGCTTCCCCCAACCCCCCCCAATACCTTTGTGTGTCACACAAATATTTAAACCACTAGAAAAAAGTTACATTGGTGTATATTACTACAAGCAATGTATGTGTGTGCCAACTTCCTAGCTCACTTGCCAACAGTATGAATTCCTATTTTTTGCCAACTTTGTCATTACTTTTCATTTCTTTAATGACTTGAAATGTGGACCCTCCACACCCAGTTAGTAGTCAATGTAGTGTGCTGACACTTGCCTGCGATCCCAGCATTGCAGAGGCAAAGAGATATTGTCACCAGTTCAAGGCCAGCTCTTTCTACATAGCAAGTGCCAGCCAACCAGAGCTATAGTGGGAAATCCTGGCTCCAACAAACACAACAACAAAACAGAATTCTTTTTAAAAAATAATGCACTCCTTCTCATTTTTTTGCTAACCTGCCACCAGAAAAAATTAAGATAAACCAGGAATTAAAAAAAAACATCACACCTTTTGAGTGGCACACCTCTTTAATCTCACTGGTCTGGAGGCCAAGGCAGGTGGGTATCAGTGAGTTCAAGGCCAGCATGGTCTACAAAGCAAGTTCCAGGATAGCCAGGGCTTCATAAGAAAGAGACCCTGTCTTAACTTCCTTCACCAAAAGATTATTTCATAGCCTCCAATCATAACACAGACAAAAAAAAAATTAACCTCTTCTTGTCCCAGCATCAGGATCTGCTGTTTTCAGCCTTTTGTTCTATGGCCTTAAGTCATTCCGCCTCTCTAAGCCTCACTTTTAGATTTGTTATACACTGACAAGTCCGTACATGTATATATTTTGATCATATTTGCTCCCAATTACCGTCTCTCTCTCTCTTCTCCACCTAATTCAACCTCTTTTTTTGTTTTGTCTTTTTCTTTGTTTTATTATTTGGTGGACCTGACTGAGTTTAATTAGGGTTGTTTGCATCAACATAGATGGGATTATTTCATGGGCAACTAACCAAGGACTACACCACTGAAGAAAATGACTCCTTCTCCCCCAAGCAACCAGTAACTGCCAATGATAACTCCTCTAGGAGGGGTGGAGCCTCCTGAGACCCTCTTCCATTCATGATTGAATGTTAAAGGGCCCCATCTTGTGCAGGCCATGTGTAGGTAACCACAGGCTGCATGCTCATGAGCACAATGGCTTAAGACTAATTTTGCTATTCTGTCAAATATAAGTGTTTAAGATTGGCAGGCATCAAAACACTGTTATTCCCACTTTGTGCAGTGTGAGATTGAAGCCTGCTAAACTGTCTCTCAAGTTCTTTTACACATAAGCCAGGCACTATGGTCAGCACTATGGAGAGAGAGGAGGATGGGGATTTCCAAGTCTTTCTTCAGTACATAGCAGTTTGATGCCAGCCTGAGATGAGAGAGACTCTGCCTCCAACAAAGAAATAAACAAAAGCAAGCGAGCAAGCAAGTAAACAAACAGGAAAAAAAAAGGTTTTTAGCATAATCTGACAAGGCTTTCCCAGCAAGAATTCTAATTTCTTTTTCAGATGAACATGCGGAAATATAACTGAACCTATCCAGGGCCCTGATTTCTGCTTTGTTCTATGGTGTGTGTGTGTTTGTGTGTGTGTGTGTTTTATACAGTAAGATGACTCAGCAGATACAGGCAATGGTGCTTAAGCCTGACAATCTCTGAGTTCCATCCTTGGACCCACACATGCAGAACTGAGAGAACCAACTCCTTCAAATTGCTTTCTGACTTCCAGACGCACACTGTGCATGTACAGTCATGTGTGCATCCACGACTGTGCGTGTGTGTGCGTGTGTGTGTGTGTGTGTGTGTGTGTGTGTGTATATTTGTGTGTATAACTTGAGATTGAGTTTCATGCATGCTAGGCTAGTGCTCTATCACTGACTTACATCCCTAGCCCTTTTCCTATCGGAGACAGAGTTATCCTGTTTATCAGACTGGCCTGGAAATTGAGATCTTTCTGCTTCAGCCTCCTAAGTAGCTGAAATCATAGACATGTACCACTGCACATAGTTAAAACATATTTTCATAAAATAAAAAAAAAACAAGAAATAAGCCAATATGGTTACTCTTCATTTGCTCCCCAAAATGAAAATATGCCCTTCTATTTGTAATAAAATATCTTTTGGACAGCTATTAGATGGAACACAGGGTTCCCAATGGAAGAGCTAGAGAAAGTACTCAAAAAGCTGAAGGGGTCTGAAACCCTATAGGTTGAAGAACAATATGAACTAACCAGCACCCCCAGAGCTCGTGTCTGTAGCTGCATATGTAGCAGAAGATGGCCTAGTGGGCCATCATTGGGAAGAAAGGCCCCTTGGTCTTGCAAACTTTATATTCCTCAGTACAGAGGAATGCCAGGGCCAAAATGTGGGAGTGAGTGGGTAGGGAAGCTTGGCGGGGGATGGGGGAGGGTATAGGGAACTTTCGGTATAACATTTGAATGCAAATGAAGAAAATTATCTAATAAAAATTGAAAGAAAAAAAAAAAAAACAACCAGCACTCTTACCATAATGTAATACCTGAACTGTAAGCTAAACAAACCATTTCTCTTTCAGTTACTTTCCCTACAAGTTTTTGTTAAAAGATTCATTTTTTTTTCATTATGGGTCTGTGTCTGTCTGTCTGTCTGTCTGTCTGTCTGTCTGTCTGTCTGTCTGTCTGTAGGCATGTGGAGGCCACAGGGACTGGATGCCCTGGAGCTGGAGTTACAGGTCGTTGTGAGTTACTTGGTGTGGGTACTGGGAATTGAACTTGGATCTTTTAGAAGAGGAGCAAGTGCTCTTAACTACTGAGTCATCTCTCTGGACTCTACCCAACATATTTTATCACCCCAACAGGAAAAGAAAGTAAGACAAGGTCTTCAGTTGTTTTGTGGAAAGAATGATGCAGTAACTTTTCTATACCCAAATGAACAACAGTAGTTAAAGTCTTCTAACTAGGCGTGGTGATGCATTCCTGGGAAACTCAGGAGTCTGCAACAGAAGTATTGTGGGTCTGAGGACATCCTCGGTGACACAGAGAGACCCTGTGTCAAGAAGAAAACCTACCAAATTCCATATATATATATATATATATATATATATATATATATATATATATATATACCCAGAGAGAAAGTAGCTTGCTTGGTCAAACTGAAAACCATGTGGCAAAGAGCTAAAGCCATTTTATTCCAGAATGCAAGTTCATCCTCAATACATGATGTTGTCTCTGTAAACTCTAAAACCCACAGTGTGAGGCACTATTGTCACTTGTCCCCGAGTAAGCAGAGGAGGGAGCTTGTTGGGAAGATGAGGTTCATTAGAGGAAGAAGGTAGGGAACAAGAGAAAATAACATATGTGGTAGTGTGTGTGTGTGTGTGTGTGTGTGTGTGTGTGTGTGTGTGTGGTTCAAGTACATTATGTACATGTATGAAAATGCCATAAATTAAACACAGACTCACATGTAACAATAATAAAGAAAATGAGGCTATCTACTTGGGGGGGGGGCGATGGTGGATTCCAGGGAGAGTAGCTAGGAGGGGCTGGAGGAAGTAAAGGGAGGAAGGAAAATTAAATCATTCTATTTCAATTAAAACATTATTTTATGATCTTTGCAAGGCTAGGCCATCCTCTGCTACATATGCAACAAGAGACACAGTTCTGGGGGGTACTGGTTAGTTCATATTGTTGTTCCTTCTATAGGGTTGCAGACCCCTTTCGCTTCTTGGGTACTTTCTCTAGCTCCTTCATTGGAGGCCCTGTGTTCCATTTAATAGATGACTGTGAGCATCCACTTCTGTATTTGCCAGGCACTGGCATAGCCTCACAAGAGATAAGCAGGACGGGGGTGGGGTGGGTATAGGGGACTTTTGGGATAGCATTTGAGATGTAAATGAAGAAAATACCTAATTAAAAAAAACATTATTTTAAGCTGGGTGTGATCCTGCATGACTTTAATCCCAGATCTCAAGAGGCAGAGGCAGGCTCTGTGAATTTGAGGCCAGCCTGGTCTATAGAGTGAGTTCCAGGACTGCTAGGGCTACACAGAGAAACTCCATCTTAAAAAACTAAAAACAAAACCATTATTTGAAATACTTTCACATTTTATTTAGCTCACAGTTTTAGAAGCTATGCAGTGAAACAGGCATCACGACCCTGGTTCAGGCTGGGTCACATCATGGTGGGGCCCTTGCATCTCTCTGTATGTTTATGCCTTCCTCACCCTCCTCATTCTTCCCTCCTCCTAATGAGGCCAATAGGCTTCAGTCATCACGGCTCCACCTTAATGATCTAAACCAATCACTTTCCAAAGGGCTGGTATTGCTTTTAATGTTTTATTAGCGTATACTTGTTTTACATATGTAAAACAAGTATGTATATGCATATGAACAGACATATAAATGCAACCTGCTGAGTCTGTTTTTGTTGTTAATGTGACTATGGTTTCAGGGCTGACCACTCTGTGTTGGACAACCAATACAGGGGTGCATCCTGGGAGATGCTAATTTTTCTTCTCCTGGCAGCCATTAGTTGCCGGTACTACTTTGTCTAGAGGTGGTATCTACATTTATTTGTGAGTGTAAGGACAGTTTTCAAATGTAGTAAGGAATTATGCTGGTCTAGCAAAGTGGCAGTGGGGGGTTCTTTTTCTAAGGTCCTTGACCTCACTAGCCGCACCCAGGGAGCTGGCTAGGTTGTCAGTACAGGGCGTGGCTTCCCTTCCATTGAGTGGCCTTCATCACAGAAGCATCTCTTTACGGCAAATGGACACCATCATAGAAAACCACAAGTGGCACACACACACACACACACACACACACACACACACACACACACACGCACGCGCACGCACGCAGGCATGCACGCACGCACGCGCACACACACACATACACACACGGCGCGCACACAAGCAAAGGCAGAATGCAGTGACTCTGCCTGGGGCAGTATCAGGCTGAGAAAACCAGAAAAGCACTTAAATGCCCTTTGCTGGTCATCTGAGAAATACATTTCTGGACTGACAAGCTACTCAGTTTGAGTTCAGAGCTTCCTCAGTGTCTGGAGCTCAATCAATACTTCAAAATGAACAAATAAACTCTTTTCACCTACAACCCGGCAGTTAGAAACTGACTCTACGGAGAGAGTTACAGAAATGGACAAGGATGTCCACTGTAGTGGAGCGTGAAAGAGCAAAAAAATGTGCAATTGACTCAGATGTCCATCACCAGGGCACTGGTCAGTGGACTGTGCTAGAGAGGAAGCACAGTATGATGGTTAAGGGCACAGGCCCAGAGCCACAGCATTTGCCTCTGCAGCTGACTCTGCCACTTACTAGCAAAAATCCGCACAAGCTCTCTAACTTTACTGTACTTCAGCTGCTGTATCTATAAAATGGGTCTAACAAAAAGGCTTAGCATGGGCCTCCTCCTTCACTGCCACTCTGTCAGTAGCAACACCACATTGGAAGAGGGAGGGAAGGTGGCCAGGCAGTCTCACCGTGGACTGAGAAGTCTGTAAGCATGGAAAATGGCCTCATTCATTGCCATGTTGTCAGCAGTTAATTCATGCTTTTGGCTGTTTAGCAAACATTCAAAGGCCGGCTCGTACGGGATTGTTCTGTAGTTGCTAAAAGGATGTAGCTTTATATGCACTGACTTATTAGACGCTGTCTTGATTTGCTTTCTGTTGTCGTGATGAACATTATAATAAAAAGAACATAAGAACCACAAGAACAGGTTCCTATGAAAGGAATTCAAGGCGGGGACTCAAAGAAGGAACCTAGAGGCAGGAACTGAAGCAGGAGCCATGGAGAAATGCTGCTTTTTGGCTTGTTCCTCATACCTTCCTAATCTTGCCTTCTTAGACAGAACCCTCTGCCCAGGGGTGCACTGCCAACAATGGGTTGGACCCTCTGTGCCCAAAACGCCCCGACAGACTTGTTTAAGACCAATCTTGCTTGCCAAGGCGCTTTCTCAGCAAATGTTTCCTCCTCCGAGGTAACTCTAGTTTGCGTCAAGCTGACAAAAAGCTAACCACTACAGATGCCAAACGTATATATTTAAGTTAAAGAAAGCAGCTGTTAAAATAGTATGCTTGATAAAAGTCAAATTTTGTAAATGCCTTTACAAATCTGTGTGAATACGTGCAGAAAGAAAGCCTAGACAAATATATTCCAAACTGCTTATTGACACTTCTAGGGAGCTGCAAAAAAATAAAATTCTCTTTTTGTGTTAACCACGGTTTTTTGACAAACCACTTATTATTCTCAGGATTTAAAAAAAAAAAAAAAAAACCATTGGCTTTTAAGGTGGACATGTGAAGGAAAGAAGCAGATAACAGGAAGTCTCCCTGCGGCTCTGGACTCCCTGCCTCAGTCCAACGTGAGGCTGCACAGCCATCTCCCCCTCATGATGTGGCTTGTCTACTAGGCAGCATGGTAGGAAGAGAGGAGGCACACATTCTACATGTCCTCCTAACATAATTTCCTGTAGTCTATAGCCAAAGCCAAGTTTCTACTTCAGATATAATTCAATTAATAAATCAGAGAAACTCCAACTGTCAAACTGGAAGAGACCTGTGAGATTAAAGTAATCCCTTAATTGCCAAGTGGAAACAAGGAAATGTGTTCCTGAGGTAAGAGCTATAAAGCATTTTTGGGAAATAAAATTTATTTCCCACTCAAAAGACTAAAGATGGGGCTGGAGAGATGGCTCAGCGGGTAAGAACACTGACTGCTCTTCCGAAGGTCCTGAGTTCAAATCCCAGCAACCACATGGTGTCTCACAATCATTCGTAATGAGATCTGATGCCCTCTTCTGGGTGTCTGAAGGCAGCTACAGTGTACTTACATATAATAAAGAAATAAATCCTTTTATAAAAAGCCTAAAGATACACCCCCATGTGTGATAACTTTATTCTAAGAGACAAATAACACAATAAACCTGGAACTTTCCTACACTACTAGTCAAAATGGAAGTTGATAAGCCATTTTGGAGAGAGAACTGACAAGGTCTTTTAACAAAGCTGCTGCTCAGATTTTGTCATTGAACAATTCCACTCCAAATAATCTTCCTGATAGAAGCATTCCCCCAAACTCAAGGAACTAAGAGCTAACACAGAAGCCCTAATGGTCATAGCTACAAGCAGGAGATCTAAACATCCACCAGTACAGAATGGATGAATAAATTGTGCTTATGTTCATAAATACATTATTGAAAAATGAGTGAATTACAGCCACATATTTCAACATGGATATATTTCACAAGTATAATATTGATTATTAAAAAAAACAAGTTACATGGAACACCATTGGTATAAACTTTTAAAATATATGAAGCATCAGCAAATGTTCTTTAAACACACACATGCATATGGTAAAGATTAAATTATGAAAAAAATGAAAGGGAATAGCAAACACTACATCCAGGATACTGTGGAGTGGGGAAGCTTTAAATATGGAAAAATAGACTCTATTGGTAATGTCCTTTTATACCTGAACATCATATTATGTCCAGATCATATTATCTCTCTTATGTGCTTTATGCTGCTTTGAATGCACAAAACATTTCATAACATAGTGTTTTTTTTTAATTGCAACAAATCCCATGCCAAATGAAAAGCTGATCATTTTTGGATTTAACAAGACACTAAATGCAATATAATAAATACCGGGGTTGCACTCAAAATAGAAAAGATTGTTCCTCAGATCTTCTTCATTTTCCCAGGACTACTTCCACAGGAGAGGACCTACTAGAGATCTAGCAGTTGGGCGTAGTCAGCTGGGAATCAGGAGAAAATCTTTCAGCCAGTCTCTAACTATAGGAAGGAGAGTAATTTTATTAATCTCTTGGGTTTGCACATCTAAAAATACAATAGTGGAGCAGATTGTCTTAGAGATGTTTGTTTTCAGATGACCGTCTGTTTGTCTAGTTGGTTAATTTGCTAGTTAGCAGCAACTGCTAAACCCATTCCTGTAAAATGCTCAAGTGTTTCCCATGTCAAAACATAATTCCGATTTATGCACAGCAGTACTTCTCAGAGCCCCTAGCGTCCTTTATGTACATTGTCACTCTCTAAGAGGACAAGTCAGTTAAAAAGCATTTCCAATCCCCCCCACCCCACACACATGCACACACTTTAAACATTTATATACACACATGCATAACTTTAAACATAGAACCTATTAACATTCTCCTAAAACTATTGTCCTAGAAAGATTCCATTACTATTGTAGCTGCCAGTGTCTGGAATCCTTTGGAAGGACTGGCAAGATGGCCCAGTGGGTAAAGATACCTACTGCCAAGCCTAAGGGTCCAAGTTTGGTTCCTGGGACCCACATGGTGGAAAGGGTAGAGTTGATTTTTGTAAGCTGTCCTCTCACCCCCACATGAGAGTCATGGCACATGTCTGTCTGTCTGTCTGTCTGTCTGTCTGTCTGTCTGTCTGTCTCTCTCTCTTTCTCTCTCTCTCTCTCTCTCTCTCATGCACATGAAATAAATTAAAATGGAATAAAGGATATAGAGTCCTCTGGAAGGGAAGACAGTGGTTCCATACTATAACATCCACTGAGTGGGTTTTCTCTCAGGGAGTGCCTTCTCAGTTTATAAGACTCTCTTCTCAGCTGCATTAATACATCTAACCTCACCTCACAGGCATTGTGGCAGATCGAAGCATGTGTGCTGGGAAGGCTGTGCCCTAGATGGCATCTTTACATCCACATTTTGGGCCTATCCTAAGTTTGCTGCTTCAAACCAAGCTCCCCTCCTTTAGGTGAAAGCTGTTCCCGGTGGGAGCTCAGAGCCACACAGCTATGGCCTAATCCAGAAGGTCCAAGTCTCTTCCTTCATGCCTTTATCCCATACCAAGAGTTGGCAGGAAGCAGCACATTGAGGCAGGGAAGGAGCAGCTCCATCTTCTTTCAGAGACAGGACATTTACTTCAACTTCTAACCCTGAGATTCCTTGGAACCATCTCCTTGCCCCTCCCACCCTTTTCCCCCCCACCCCCGAAATCTCAGAAGAATCTGCTGAGGTTTGTCTCTTCCTCTGGACTTTTCTGGCAAGTGATTTACTTGGGAGCCTTTAATTTAAAAATAAAGATTCCTTTGGGAAAGTCTATAGGTGGAGATTTTCAATGCCTTTGTTCTTTTGAACAATGGAAAGAGAAGCAGAAAGGTATGTTCGTTTCCTGACAGTATGTGCCCCGTTCTTAATAAAAGAGAACACTAGATCTCCTTTGCTAAGAGCTTCTCCCCACTCGCTGCCACCTCACCTGCTTGGAAGCCATGAGGTCTGTCCTTATCTACCTATCAAGAGAAAGATAAACCATATTTACCCTTCCAGTCTCAGGTCCATGTACCAGGTTGGAGCACTTAGCCTGAGGCTAGGAGAGGCAAGGGGTGTAGAAGGAAATGGGGTATTGGACTCGAGAGAAGTAAGCTCTATTTCAAATCACTCCAAACTATGCTCTGGAGAGGTAAAAGGTGCCTCCCAGGTACAGGAGGCAGAAAGGCAATGGGAAGACAGAACAATAGGGAAAGTACCTCAGGGAAAATGAAGGGGGTCAGGAAGTCAGTGCAGGCTTGCCAGGAGCCCTTTCAGCTGGGGGGGGGGGCTCTGAGGCCTCAGCCCAGTTTACTTCAGGGAAGAACTCCTGTGTCCTGTCTCCTGGCCAGAATACTCATTTGCTTAGAAAATTGAAGGTACACTGTTGCCTCTCTTCTCTTCCCAGCAAATGCTTTACACACACACACACACACACACACACACACACACACACACACACACACACACACCCCTTCCCTCTCACCAGTAAATCTACCCTTGGACAAAAAAACATGTCATTGGAAAAAAAATCTAAGATAAATAAACACCCTATTTCTATGAGAGAAACAGACCTCTTTCCTCTTATCCATCCTTTAGATCACAATTACTCAAATTGTCTGGAGTTACTATTCCTGGGTATATTTTTTTCCTTCTTTATGAATCCAATCAGTGGTTACTTCATTAGACGCATTTTAAATGCAAGTTTCCCCCCAAAGGCACATGCAGGCAGACAAGAGCAGGCGTACAGACAACCCCCTTAGACAGTACTCTTGAAGCTTCTCCTATTTCAGCCGGCTGAACGAGAGCAAGGCTTGGAAAGAATTTCTCCATGGCCTACCTTCTGATTCCGTCAGGTCTGCGAAGCAGGCAGTAGCTGGGAAGCTGGGAGGCCCAGGCTAGGCTGCCTCTGTGAATCAGCAGAGAAGTCCCTCAGACAGGGATGCCGACAGCTGCTGTGTGCACACTCTCCCTGTCTCTCCCACCTCCCTGTCCTCCTCCTCCTCCTCCTCCTCCTCCTCCTCCTCCTCCTCCTCCCCCCCTCTCCGAGCTGCTCTGTGTTGCTATGCAATCATCACCAGGACAAACAGCACCATTCTGACCTCAGGCAAAGATACCCTTGACTGGACGAACGCAGAGAGAGCAAGGACAGTTTTATAAAAGTACCAGAGCCGTGGCGGCTTGCGGAGATTTCAATTCATTCGAAGCAGAAGAGCAAAGCGGAAGAGCCTGAAAAGCAGAGGGAGAGAGAGGGAGAAGGAGGAGAGGCTTCCACTGGGAGGAGGAGACAAAAGAGCCCCGGAGATCAATGCAAACTGCTAAGCTGAGCGAAGTGTCTGCCCCCCCCCCCCCCCTTGCACATACCCAGTCCAGAGCCAAAACCAACTTTGGAGCCAGCAGCTGGCAGTGGCCCCTCAGTAGCCCGTCCAGGATTCAATTTCTGTGCCGGGAGCTGAAATGCATGGCTCTAACAATTGTCATTGGTACCCAAGGTACAGTCTTGGTTGGGCACAGTGCTGTCTGCCAGTGACCTGTGAGCTCTTGTAGTGACTCCCTCCTAGACCATCAGTGTGTGAACTCCCTCCTAGACCGTCAGTGTGTGAAACTCAACAAGTAAAAGAAAGAAAAGGGACGTGGGATGATTTGAGAAAACGAAGCTCCTTCCTGCCTCCCCTCATCGGCTCCCTTACTACTCACTGTCACCGATTTCGTCCACACCAGCTCTCGCTCTTTCAACTGTTTAAGTTCCAAACAGCTCCAACAGATCTGGATATTTGATCCCTTTACTGAGGGCTCAGCACACAGCAGGGCACTTAACATACACGTGTTGAGTGAATGAAGAATGAATGGGGGCGGGGCGGGGAGGGGGGCCGGAGGGACGAGGAAAGGTAAAGGCTGTCAGAAAACCCTCACCGCCATCCTCCTACCCAAAAGGAGACTAAAGCTTGAAGCCCTAGAGCTCCAGGCCTTGGCAAAGGGCTCATTCTTTCCTCCCTCTGCTTCTGAGAATTGGGTATGCACGGGAGGGAGTAAGGGGCTGCTTTGGGGTGTTACTGAACTCCTCTGAGGATGGAAACTCTGTATGTTCTGATGAACATACATCAGAACTTAAAACAGAAAATGCTTCTGGATTTGTGGGATCTGGGGCTGGTATTAATATGTTTAAAGTACTGAGAATTATTTCAAAGATTATTATTATTATTAAGATTATTATTACTATTTTAGAGTTGCACTTCCTTTATTTTGTGATTTATTAAATGACTTTGTTTGTTTGTTTGTTTGTTTGTTTGAGACAGGATATTATTATGTATCCCAGGCTGACCTCAAACTTGGGTTAGTTAAGGGTGACATTGAATTTTTGACCTGCCTTTACCTCCTGGTGCTGACATAAGCATACAGCGCTGTGATGGTTCATGTTGGGCTAGGAGACAAATCCAGGACCCTGTCTTTGCTAGGCAAGCACATCACTCTATTCCAAGCCCTAAGAAAAATAATTTTAATTGAAAAATAGTAATTGTTCATATTCAGTGTGGGGGTGTATGTTTATATTGTTAGAGCCACTTCTGCTAACTAATATAGTACCATGTCACCAACTTACCATCTTTTCTTGGTAAAGGCCTTTTAGCACTTTGGAACAAAGAGGATTATCTGTGCTCATAGGTGCAATATTATCATTATTAACATTTTCAATATGATCATTATTTAAAATCTTTGTTAAGAAAAAGTGGTGTGTGTGTGTGTGTGTGTGTGTGTGTGTGTGTGTGTATCTGTGTGTGTGTTTCAGGATGAGATTTAGAAAGCTGGAGTTGCACCAGTTATTGGGACACAGTTATGAGGCCAGCTTATTCTACAGAGTGAACTCCAGGACAACCAGGACTACACAGAAAAATAAACCTGTCTCAAAACAAAACCAACCAACCAACCAAACAAACAAAAAAACAACAACTAATAAACTAACAATCCCCCACCCCCTGCAAAGAAAAACCCTGAAAGTTAGTGGCTTCAAAAAATGGCTAGAAATAAAATGCTTGATCTCTTCAAAGCAAACAAAATGGGAGCTAACTCCTCCCTATAATAGGGATTAAAATATGCATGGAAGGAGGTGCAGAGACAAAGTTTGGAGCTAAAATGAAAGGATGGACCATCCAGAGAGTGCCCCACCCGGGTGGTCCATCACATAATCAGCCACCAAATGCAGACACTACTGCATACACCAGTAGGATATTGCTGAAAGGAACCTGATATAGCTGTCTCCTGGCAGGCTTTGACAGTCCCTGACAAATACAGAAGTGGATGCTCACAATCATCTATAGGGCAGAACACAGAGTCCCCAATGTAGGAGCTAGAGAGAGTACCCAAGAGCTGTAAGGGTCTGCAACTCTATAGATGGAACAACAATATGAACTAATCAGAACCCCCAGAGCTCATGTCTCTAGCTGCATATGTATTAGAAGATGGTCTAGTTGGCCATTATTGGGGAAGAAAGGCCCTTGGTCTACCAATGTTTCTATGCCCCAGTACAGGGGAATGCCAGGGCCAAGTAGTGGGAGTGGGAGGGTGGGGGGAGGGTATAGGGGACTTTTAGGATAACAATTGAAATTTAAATGAAGAAATTCTCTAATAATAAATAAAAAAATTAAAAACATAAAAAAATATGGGAGCTAACTGTCCTTCCCCGAATCTAGCTATTTAATTCTTATCCTGTGTGTGAGAGAAGTTTATCTACATATATGTGTGTGCAGCACATGTTTGTCTGGTACCAGTGGAGGTCAGAGGAAGGTGTCAGATTCCCTAGAACTGGAGTTAGAAATGGTCAGTAGCTATCTTGTGGGTGCTGGGAACTGAAGCTGGTCCTCTGCAAGAGTGGTAAATGCCCCTTAAGCATAGAAACATCAGGCCCCTTGCCAGGTACAAGAAAGGTCACTGGTTTCTGGCTGGAGAGATGGCTTGGTTGGTAAAGTGCTTGCTGCGAGCATGAGGACCAGAGTTTGATTTTTCAAAATCCACATAAAACAGACCCAGGAGGTAACAAGCTCCTGGAAACAAAGCCGTGACAAGATAGGTGGCAGAGACAGGTAGATCCATAGAGCTTGCTGGCCAGCTAACCTGGGCACTTGGCAAAGTTCCAAGACAATGAATGACCCTGTCTGAAACAAAAAGTGGAAGGCCCAGAACCCTTGTGATTGTCCTTTGACCTCCACACAAGGACCCATTCCACATCCCCATCCCCTGCCCCCTCCCCCCAAAACATACAGAGGTACACTCACACAAATGCTGTGTGGATTAGGTTTTTGTTGTTGTTGCTGTTGTTGTCATTGGTTTGTTTGTTTGTCAACTTGGTACAAGCTAGAGTCATCCAAGAAAAGGGGGATAACAGTCGATAAAGGAATTGCCTCCATCACACTGGCCTTTAGGGGAATCTATGGGACATTTTCTTGATTGATAATTGATGTGGGGCTCTAAGAAGGTGAAGCTGGGTTAGATTTTAAAAGCAAGCCATGTAAACCACAGAGAATAAGCCCGTAAGCAGCATCTGTTCATAGTCTCCACTTTAGTTCCTGCTTCCAGGTTCCAGCCTTGTTTTCTTCGACAAAGGACTGTAACACAGAAGTCAGATTAACCCTTCCTTTCCCAAGTTGCATTAGGTCATGATCTTTTACCACAGTAATAGAAAGAAAACCAGAACAGACACCGCCACCACCACCAAAAAAAAGGCGTGGCTTTTGAGAACCTCTCCGATTTCAAGAAGGGTTCCTTCAACCAAACTTTTACTAACCAGTCAGCACCACCCAGGCCTGATTGTGCACTTGGTCATGGTTTTACCATGACCTCCAGACCAGGCACCTTGGGAGTCCTATACAACCGACTAGGAATGACTTTGAAGAAGTGATAACCAGAAAGAAGACCAGAGGGAACATTCTGAGATTGTTTGGGCTGGCGTGGTCATAGAATAAAAACACAGAAACACAGTAACAGAGCCTGAATCACTGCTAACCCTTGGCACCACCTCACTAGCACACCCCAGAGAAGCACAGCCAAGGTCTAGAAGGAGGAAGATGGGGAGCCTGTGGGTACACGATCTTTATTTCGATGGCACTTGGACTCGTCCAGGTCACAAGAAGCACTTGCATTTCTCTTTTCTGTTCCTAGAGCAAGCATTCAGACTGCAGATGCAAAAATACTGTGCCAGTCTCAGTAAAAAGAAAACCCATAGAGTTTATCCAATAAAATGCTTCTCAAAATTCTTTTCTCACATACTAGTATAGCAGAAGGGATCTTTCTTCCTTGCTTTTTAGATTAAGGCTTCTGAGGGTTCCTTTGAGACAGAAAACATTAAACGGCCAATGGCTGGTTTCTTCTTTTTCTCACTGCTGTGACAGAACTTTTGACAAAAGCAATTTAAGGATGGAAGAGGCCTAGAGAGATGGCTCAGCAAGTGAAGGTACTTTTAGCAAACCTAAATTCAGTTTGGAAACCCTGTTGTGTAACAGTTTCCTCTGAGATTAAACCATTCTAGCTTGCAGTGAAACTCTTCAAACAGGAAAGTAAATCACTCAAAATAGCTTCAGGAAGTCCCTGAAACTGAACAGTGACTAGACCCCTCCCTGCCAGAGTAAGCAGAGGTAAGTTGCAAAAAAAAAAAAATCTCAGAGCAGTTGAGCTGCAAAGAAGACTCTGAGACCAGACCACCTGCCTGGAAGAAGCAGAAACCAGCTGAACTTCCTGGAAGAGTTTTAGACTTCTTCGGTCCCCTGTTGAGCTGCCTGCAGGCTGTGCAATGTGCTGCAAGGTTCCCAAATTTGTGAGTTGTCCCCATGCCACAGCTGTCTTTGAGTCATTTCTGCTCCTGTAAGCAACCCCACCCATAGTCCTCTAAGTAACCCCAATAAAATTTATTGGTTCATCAAGTTAGATTCTGGTGATATCTGTATTTTGGTCTGTTGTGGACGCTCTATCTAGGGTGAATAGATGTGTGCGTTGCATCTCCTCAGAGAAAGTTTTGTCACACCACAGACCCACATGGTGTGAAGGGAGAACTGACTCCCTCAAATTTGTCCTCTGACCACCATATGTGTGCTATAGCTTGTGTGTACTCCCTCACACCATAAATAAATAAATAAATAAATAAATAAATAAATAAATAAATAAATAAAACAAAGGAAGCCTTAATTTTAGCCCACAGTTTAAGGACTCCATTATGGCAAGGAGTACATGGGCAGCAGGACTGTGAAACAGTTGGTCGTCTTGTGTGCACAACCAGGAGACTGAGAGCAATGAGCAGTAATGCTCAACTCACTTTCTGCTTTATATTCAGTCCTGGAGTCCAGTCCATGAGATGGCATCACCTCCATTTAAGATTGACCCTCTTCAGGTAAGCCCATTAGAATGCCTCTCACTTACATATCCAGGGGTTTGTCTCTTAGGTGAGTCTCACATCTAAATATCACTCTCAGAACTCTCATATTTCCTCTCCCTGTTCCTTTCTCTGTCTCCATTTCCTTTCATTATCTTCAGTCCCTTCACTGCCTTTAACTCTCTCCTTGTTGCCTAAAAACATGAGATGGTCAGCAGTTTGCTGACTCTTGTGATCTGGGAAGTAGAAATCACATCTATCCACTAGAGGAAGTCTCCCAAAACACCCCATGTACTTCACACACAGCCATGTTAATACTATGTTACTTACAAGCTGGAAAATATTTGGAGGGAAGAAACCTAATCAGAGAAGAGAACTCCCAGGTTTCAGGTAAGGCTGAAAAGTGAGAAGCAGGACAAAAAGAAAAAAAAAACTGGAGAGGACAAAAATAATTGTAAATTGTCCTTTATTAACTGTACAGTGCCTCCTGACATGTTATTCCATTTGTACAGAAGATATTTCCAAGGAATGGGAATTGCATGCAGTCAAAATGAGACAGAGGGAAAATATCTTGGAACAGTCATCAAGATTAATATGATTGAAATAGAACAAGGAGTGAGATCCGCAGGAGGGAGAGATTTCCATCAAGTGTGCATGACATAGATGAAGAAAGCAACAAGTTGGGAGATAGGATGTAATATTAGGAAGATAAGCTCACAAGGCAGAGGAATCTGGCTTTTGTCACTGGCCTTGAGGACTGATGTAAAGCGCTGAGATACACTAAGGTTCCAGTCGGCACTCTGAGCACTCTGGTGAGGTCAGCTGAACATCTCAAGATGCAGAATTCATTTTACACACTTGACTACTTCCCACCCCCTTCTCCTGTTCTTCAAGCTTCTGCTAAACCAGACCCAGCAGCTGTGGTGTTACATAACCAAATAGTATGTTCTATTTATGTTCTCAAATATATTCCATTTAGACCCAAGCCACTCAATCTGCAGTTAAAGTGGTAGAAAGAACACTGAATTAGGAGTCAAAGGACAAAGGTGCTAACCCCAATTTCATTACAAAATTACTGTTAATCTTTCTGAGCCTGAGATTTTTATTTTTGATCCTTCATCAAAAAGTAGGTAATAGCTTTCCTGTTTGGTTCACTTTATTGAGTAGACAATCCAATAGAAAAGTCAGTGTGAATACACAGAGGATATATTGAAATTGTAAAGTGCTCTCTAAATGTAAGAGGTTATTATTTCCATTGCTTGAAGGTCCTAGTGGTTTCCATCTCTTAAAGAGGACACAGAGACCTACAGTAGATTACCGCAGCTGAGAAAGCATGCTAGGGATGCAGTGAGCTCCCTGTTTCTACCATGAACCAGATACTATAGTCCTTTAGCTAGATGGGCCAACCATTCAGTTTCGGACCATTCTTCATAATATCCACCTTCCTGCCTAGATCTTTAGACTTACACACACTCCCCAGCAACCTTTCCCATGTGAGCTTCCAGGATAAGGTGTGCAACTTAATAAGAGCTATGGGCTCTCTGGGCTTAGAAAGAACTGCTTTTGATTTGTACTTTCATTGGGTTCAGGTTGATTAAGCAAGACAGGCAGCTGCATTGAGAGAGGAGGGGGATTAATATTTTAAAGGATTACATCTTGTACCAAATGCAGCGTAGAGCACTTGATATCTGTCAACCTGTTGCCTTACTCCAGCAAGGTAAGGATTGTTATCCCCAATTTTACACAGAAGACAACTTCAATTCCAAGAGGTTAAGCTACACATTCAAGTTCATAAAGCTAATACGAAATGCAAGCTAGGATTCCATCCCAAATTCATCTAGCTCCAAAGCTGATGCCCTTCCCATTGCTCTTCTCTTTCCAGGTATACTCACAATGTTAAAAAGGTGGGGCAGGCAGCACATGTCCTAAAACTCACCCCTTCTTCATTTTTGACACACTTGATTGCACACATGGCTATGACACCTGGCAAATACCTCAACTACCAACTGCTAAAGGACCCTTTCCAGGATGCCTTTAAAACCTGGCATTACCTTGTTGTCTGACTAAAAGACAAGAGTTGTCTGACTTTGACATCTAGTAGTGAACTCTAGATGTAGAGACCTGACAGTTGCAACTTGAATGGCCATCAGTAATGCCCCACACATTCCTACCTTGCCAAGAGCCAACCAAACTCAGAGCTACCACATTGACCCCAGCTTAAACTGGACCTTAGATTCCTGTTATGGGGGCGGGCTGTCAGTAGTTACTGCCTTAGTATAATTTGAGGAAGGCTGGCTCATCAAAATCTTTTCCCCTCTGGCCCTGCCATGGTGCTTGCAGTTTCCAGTTTATCACCTCCTTCCAGTTAGGGCACCTGTCAAAACGTAAGTGCTACTTTAAGTCATTATATATGGCACACATTAGTTTGCCACTTTCCTTGTAATCACCAGACTTGAGACACAGAGCAAATGATTACAAAAGAGGAAGAACCAATGTGCTATACACTGCATAGGTAGAAGGAAACAGGTTCATCAGGTGAAGACATTTAGAAATCCCAAGCACTGGTGAGGTAACGGTGCAAAGCCTATACACCCAAGTAGTGTGCAGTCCAAAAGAATACTAACCTGAGAAACAAGCCAAAAAGAATTCAACAAAACCTAATTATTTACGTCATTAGCATTGCAATACCTTCTTGCTGCCACACAGTTTGATGGTTTTCGGTGGGTTTAGGGCTATGGAACCATTACTACAATCAGACTTTTTGTTTGGCATCTTTACATGAAACTTTAAGTCCAATGGACACACAAAAATTGTGTGACACAAAAGTCTTTATAAATTAGTAACTGTTAGTAAGTGGGGAAGGGGTCCAAGTCATAGAAAAAGATTTTTTATTGATCTTTGATCTTTCTGTCTCTGTCTGTCTTCTGTTTGTCTGTCTTCTGTCTGTTCTCTCTCTCTCTCTCTCTCTCTCTCTCTCTCTGTGCGTGTGTGTGTGTGTGTGTGTGTGTGTGTGTGTGCCAACTTGCTCACCATTTTGAGACAAGGATCTCACTCCATAGTCCACAGCAGCCTGAAATATAGACCAAGCTGACTTTATACTTGCAGCAATCCCCCTCGATGAGCCCCTAGCGTGCATCTACCTGGCTGGGCAGTCTTTCTGTAAGGGGTCATGTGACACATAACACAGCAGAAACAGGATCAAAGTTATACTGAAGTGTGCTGCATACAAATGAGTGATGGCACTGAGTCTAAGAATAAAGTCAAATTTCTCTAAAAACACATTTGGTACTTTAAAAAAAACATGTGTTAGGAAAATTTTATTTTAAGTCAGTTCTGTGTCTTTATATATTATACTAGATTCTGTATATCTCACAGGGAAAGAAACACCTCTTTTGCTCTAGTTTGAAGGATTTTTAAATGTTTCATCCATGGCTGTCTCCAAAACTTCCAAACCTAGTGTCCACCATTTCTCATTTCCTCCACAGCCCTTGGAGCTTTGGACAAGCACTAGCTCAATTGATGTCTCAATAGAGAATGCTATTACAGACATTTCACACACATGCAACCCTCCATATTGTATATCCAGACTTTCACTTAACATAATTTTATCAACACTTTGCCATGTTGTACCAGGTTTCAGTATTTCATTCCTTCTAAGGCTGTATAATATTCCTTTGTGAAGGCACACCACAGTCTTTCTTTCTTTCTTTTTATTCCTTGACATTCTCATGTGACCTTCACTGAGCTTTGATCCTTTTCCTTCCCCATCACTTTGCCCTTATCCCACAGACCCTTCCTTCTTCCCAACCAGCCATCCCCTGCTTCCACATCTTTTCCCCATGTAACCCACTGAGTTTAAACAGGTTTGCCTGCATGAGCCAATAGGAGGTTATTTACAGGAGCATAGACAATGTACCAGTAGCTACACCACTGGAGAAAGGGACAGCCTTCACCCCAGCCAAACTGCCAATAATCTTAATGATCTCTGCCTTGATGAATGTTGACTAGCCCAATCTTGTCCGTGTAACCAGAGCTGTAGTACTTTCTTGAGTTCATTGGCCATGTCACATCCAGAAGACACTATTTTGTATCAGTCTGCCCCAGCCTCTGGTTTCTACATTCTTTCTGTCCCCTCCTTGGTCTTTGAACCTTGGGTGGAAGAATGATTTAAATGTAAGTTTGGGGAGCGGGTAAAATGACTCAGTGGGGAAAGGCACTTGCAGCCAAGCCTGATGATGGGAGTTTGAGCCACATGGTGGAAGGAACTGTCTGCCCCAAGTTGTCTTCTGAGCTCTCCACACACACTGTGGCATGATCTCTGTCCCTGGAGTAATAAAAGTAAGAATTTAAAAAGATAATTACAAAGCAGTTTACAAGTCCACTTAGCAAAACAACAGTAGTAAGTTCTCACCTAGGGTCTGACCTTCAACACCATGAGTTCTTGGCCAGATTTATCATACCAAACACAGGTTCCCTACTGTGAAGGAAGCTTTAAATACAACCAGAAAGCTGTTGATTGGCCCTACATTTGTGGAACTCTTTTATTCAGGAGTATATAGTTTGCCAGGCTGGCTGTTATTGTAGTTCAAAGGGGATAAAACTTTTGGCTACTTTCTTCCCCCTGCATCCTACAGTACCTTACAGTATGAAACTAGCCATCAGGGAGGAAGCCTCCGGGTCAGTACAGCTTGATCTTTCCATGTCATGTAACCAAAACTGAACACTGACTTCAGCAATAGGGTCTTACCATTTCTTTCTGGTAGGCACCCAACACCAATAGCAATAGCCTGAGTAGACAACACTTTATTCATCCATTCTAGACATTTGGGTTACTTCCATTCTCTCATTACTATAAATATGACAAACATCAGCGTCCACATTTTTCACATGGACACATATCCACTTTTACTTTTAAGCAGGGTTTTGCTATATAAATTAGGTTGGCCTTGAACTCATCATTTTCCTGCTTCAATCTCCTGAGCGCTGAGAATATAGATTTGGGCCATCAAACTCAGCCTGTTTTCATTTCTTTCAAGTATATACATTAAAATAAAAAAGAATTTCAAAATGATCAGTTAGCTGAGTGTGGTGGTACACACCATTATTAACCTCAGCAGGGCAGGCAGTTGGATTTCTGTTAGTTCTAGGCAGCCTGGTCTATGCTGCCAGTTGCAGACCAGCCCAAGCTACACAGTAAAACCCTACCTTAAAAAAATAAATGAGAAGACCAGATGAGGATAGAGCATTTGCCTATCATGCAAGGCCCTGGGTTCCATCACCAGCTTTTAATAAAGGAAATGAAAAAAAAAAAAGACAAGAATTTCTGTGTTGTATGGTAGTAATTCTATATTCAACATATTGAGAACTACTAGGCTATTTAGCAAAGTGCTTGTACCATTTTAAATGCTCACCAGCAAGTTATCTTTTACAGTACAGCTAACTACTTCCTTTTTAGTTATCAAATAGCAATTCATTCTTCTCTCTCTCTCTCTCTCTCTCTCTCTCTCTCTCTCTTTCTCTCCCTCTCTCTCTGAAAGTGTAATCTTTAATTACAGTATATAGATGGATTCCTGGCCATATGCCTACTAGGCCATCCAGGACATGGGCTAGATGAGTTGATTACAATAGTGGGGCTGGATAGCACATCAGGAAGAACACATTTGTATATAACATTGCCAACAGCGAGTCAAAGTTTATTTTATTTATTATGAGTATGGGTATTTTGCCTCAATGTATGTCTTATACCATATGTACATGTGGTGACAGTGTAGACCAGAAGTGGGTCCTCTAGAACTGGAGTTATAGACCGATGTAGGTTCTGGGATTCGAACCAGGGTCCTCTATATAAGCCATATATATATATACAGCTTCAAAATTTAAATGTAGATAATACAGTTCTTGACTAACAGGGAAAGAAGAACCCATTCAAACAACTACAGCACAAAAGAGAATGCAAAAATCTCCTCTAGCAAGGTCATGGCAGAGCCAAGGAGTGTTGGGGTAAACCAGACACAACTCAACAGTGCCCTTCAAAGCAGCCCCCAAAGGCCACAAAACAGCTCAGATTTTTGTGATTTCTACCCAGCTCTCCTAGGAAACCAAGGTCTTCTGGATAATAGCTAGAAGAGCAGGAAATGAGGCACTTAGAAAGATAGTGTGCGGGGCTACAAGGTTTATTTGTCATTTTCTCGTTTCAATGACTATCCAGACTTTCTACTCGCTTTCCAGCCTAGTCTCATTACTTTTAGCCCATGTCAATTTGTACAGATGCACTGAAAATTGGCTACAAAGTGCCTTGTAATTTTAAAGTACATTATAGCTAATAAACCCTCAATGTAGCCTTTTTACCAAAAAACAAGCAAATCTTACTTCAGCAGATCCTATTTTAGCTGACTCATTCCCACTACACCTCTTTGCAGTCTATATACCCTAGCAGCCAGAGACAACACTGATAATATCATGTGCCTTCAGAGACCCTTTACAGTCTTAGAACCACTTTGCTTCTGTATTTTGTTTTAAAAATAAAAAGCAGATCAGTGAGGCTGCTTCTGTGCTAGTCAGCTTTACATTACTATAACAAATTGCTTGAGATCATTAACTTATAAAGAGAAAAAGTTTTTTGGACTCAAAGATTTTAATGTTCCATTAGAATATATTAGTTATACATAATAACAAGTTTCATTATAACATTTTCATTTATGTATAGGATGCATTCTGATCATACCCTCACACCTCTGTTACCCCTTGTCCTTCTTTCACCTTGGCCAATCCCTCTTCTCTTTTCAACTAGCTCTGCTTCTCCTTTCATGTCTTCTTTGTGTGTCTGTGTGACCCTTGATGAGTGTCATTAAGGTTGCTTACAGTAACATGGGTGAGGGCATGTTTACAAAAGCAAAGGATTTCTTTCCTCCCCATCAGCCATTGCCTGCCTCAGGTAGGTGGGGCTCCATGAGAGCCACACTCCATGCCAGGATGATGACCAGCCTAGTCTAGTGCAGATCTGATGCAGGTAACCAGAGCTGCTGTGAGTTCAATACCCCAACAGTCGTTGCCTCTGGCTCTTATGTTCTTTCTTTCTGCTCTTTCTTCCACCATGTTTCCTGAACCTCAGCAAGGGAGGGGAAGTTGATAGTAGATGTCCCAGTGTGCCTCGGCTCTCAACACTTGGGCCAGTTATAAGTCTCTGTAGTTACTGCTTACCACTTCAGACAGGATCCTTTAATCAAAACTGAGCAGAGCACCCTTCAATAGGCATACATACAGTTATTTAGAAGTCACCTTGATGGGCACACCACTGGATTTGCAGCTTGAGGGGGGGGGGCTTCAGGCCATAATCAATTGGCCCAGTTTCTTTGGGTTTATGGTAAAATAGCAAAACCTGATGGGATCATATAGTGGAGCTAATCCCCCACCTTATGGACAGGAAGCAAAGGAGAGGAGAAAGAGACTCGGATCTCAAAGTCACTTTCAAGGGCACATTTCCAGTGAATAAGAGCCTCCCACTAGAACTTCCTTCCAAGCTTTCTAGCACCTCCAAGTACACTACTCTAGATGCTTTGGCGGGGCAGGGGGGGGGGTAAGATTGAAGGGTTTTTTTTTCCCTCATTCTGGTCAACCTTGCTCGCTCTGGTCTGCCCTGCTCGCTCCGGTCAGCTCCGCTTGCCCCGGTCAGCCCCACTTGCTCTCTCCGGTCCAAGGATTCGTTTATTATTATTATTATTATTCATAAGTATGCTGTAGCTGACTTCAGACGCACCAGAGGAGGGCGTCAGATCTCATTACGGGTGGTTGTAAGCCACCATGTGGTTGTTGTGATTTGAACTCATCACCTTCGGAAGAGCAGTCGGGTGCTCTTACCCGCTGAGCCATCTCACCAGCCCCCTGAAGATTTTTTTATTAGATATTTTCTTTATTTACATTTCAAATGTTATCCCCTTTCCTAGTTTCCCCTCCAAAAATCCCCTATCCCCTTCCCCCTCCCCCTGCTCCCCAACCCACCCACTCCCATTCCTGGCCCTGGCATTCCCCTATACTGGGGCCTAAGAGCTTTCACAGGACCAAGGGCCTCTCCTCTAATTGATGACCAACTAGGCCATACTTGAAGAGTTTGTTTTATTAATTATTTTATTTATTTACATTTCAAATACTGTTCCCCCCTTCCCTGCTCCCCCTCCAGGAGCACCCCATCCAATACCCCCTCCCTTTTGCCTCTAAGAGGGTGCTTCCCCACTGACTCACCCACTCCCACCTCACCCCATAAGCATCCCCCTTCTCTGAGATATCAAGCCTCCACAGGAACAAGCGCTTCCCTTCCACTGAGGCCAGATAAGGTAGTCCTAGGTTCTGAAGGACTGGCAAGAGCCTAATACACAAGACCCACACTATAAAATATCCATTCTATAAACAGAGGCACTGAGGAACATACAGATTGATGATTCAATAACTTAAAGGAAATTACTGCCGAATAAGATTTCTATTTGTCCTTTATATCCTATTCCTACCCAGAAGAAGTTATTAATGTTTTTAAGCTGGGTGTGGTAGCACACACCTAAAATTCTAGCATGCAAGAGGCTGAGGCAGGAGAATCACAAATTTGAGGCCAACCTGAGTTGTATAGTGGGAGTCTATCTCAACAAAACAACAAATAAAAGGGCTGGGGGTATATGTGAGTGCTTGCCTAGAACATGAAGGTCCTCCCTATGTTTGACCCTCAGCACTGTAAAAAGAAAAAAACAGCAAATATGAATAAATATAAACTATAGGCTTAGGGTACTTATTCCTCACTCCCCCGCTTTTCTTCAAGCAGCCCAGCAGAGCACAGCTAACTCATATTCAACAGGCTGGAGAAGGTAATTCTAGTTTTGAACTCTATACTTTCCTGAAGTGGGGCTCAATTGTTCTTAAAGAAATATCAAGTATAACCTAACTGCCCTTCACCAAATGTCCCAAGTCTCCTCCAAGCAATGGAACCCAACTGTGTGGTTCTCCTAGATAGAGCCTTGAGGAAGCCTTTGGCAATCAGAGACATCTTGCTCAAATATTTGTTGAGCTCTTGCTAACTTTCATCCTTCAGAGTGGTACTAGCTTCATCGTTATCACCATAGGATCTGAAGGCCTTCTTGGGAAAATCAGAAGACTGAAGTTATTCACTGAAGAATGGAGGTCAAAGGATGAAATGACATCCACATATAACACATCAAGCACATTGCCAGGCACGATAAACACTCAGTGGACATTATCTGCTAATGCAATTTGGGCTGAATTGGAGCAAATCTGTCATGGCTCCCTGGGCAATGGACAACAGTTGTTGGAATAAAATTTTCACAGCTCTTTATGGAGCTTCATGGAGCCATTCACTACTCAGTGTGCTCTGGGAAAGATATGGAGCTTCATGGAGCCATTCACTACTCAGTGTGCTCTGGGAAAGAGTCATGGGCTGAGACGAGTGCTGGCAAAGGTGTCATGACTGGTGGCAGTTAAGGAGAAGTATCACTTAAATGTCAGAGAATGACTTGTTGTGCTACTAAGTTTCAGAAGAACATCAGCACCACAGAGAACATTACTAAACACCCATACACCCTTCCCAAGCTAACTGATTCCTGTCAACACAGCCAAGGTCCTGTGGCATCTCTGCATTCTACCACAGGACAAAGAGTGCAATGCATTTTTATCGTTTTTCCTTTTTTTTATTTTCTGAAATTAAAATATAATCATGTCATTTCCCCGCTTCCTTTTCCTTCCTACAACCACTCTCATGTGCCCTACCAGTACCTTGCTTTCTCCCTCTCAAAGTCATGGCCTTTTTTTGTTTGTTTGTTTGTTATTGTTTTACACACACACACAAACACACAAACACACACACAATATAGAAATACAAAATGTGTGGGGTCTGTTTAGTGTTCCTCCCATGTATATGATTTCAGGGCTGACCACTTGGTATTGAATAACCAATTAGGGGAATCTGGGGGGAGACTATTTTTCCTGCTCCCAGCACTTCTTAGATACCTTTGTTTAGGGGTAGGGCTGAGTGAGCATTTCCTCTTCCATGTAAACATGTCTATTGATGTGGTTACCGTGCAGGTTTTATTTAAGCAACCACATTGCTGAGACTTCATGACAGAAGGATCCCTGTCATTGCTAGAAGGCATGGTCAGTCTCTTGGCAGATTTCCTGGTCCCCTGGCTTTCATAACCTTCCACCTTCTCTTCTGAGATGTTTTCTGATTGGGCTTAAGACTCAGTCAACAGGAAAGAAAACATGCCTGGTACTGGAAACCTCTCCAACTTCCTGAGGCTAGTAAGGAACTTAAAAACCTTCTTCCAAAATTCTACCAAACAAACATATTATCTGCATTCTAAATGTGTATCTTCATACCCAAGGGTAAATGTAGCTCTCACCCTTCGTCTAAGAAGTTTTTTCTCTGCAATAGGCAAAGACAATTACAGAAAACTCTCTTTTATTAGATATTTTCTTTATTTACATTTCAAATGCTATCCTGAAAGTTCCCTATACCCTCCCCCCCCCCGCCCTGCTCCCCTACCCACCCACTCCTTCTTCTTGGCCTTGGCATTCCCCTGTACTGGGGCATATAAAGTTTGCATGACCAAGGGACCTCTCTTCCCAATAATGGCCGACTAGGCCATCTTCTGCTACATATGCAGCTAGAGACACAAGCTCTGGGGGTACTAGTTAGTTCATATTGTTGTTCCACCTATAGGGTTGCAGACCCCTTCAGCTCCTTGGGTACTTTCTCTAACTCCTCCATTGGGAGCCCTGTGTTCCATCCAATAGGTTACTGTGAGCATCCCTGTCTGTATTTGCCAGTCACTGGCATAGCCTCACACGAGATAGCTATATCAGGGTCCTTTCAGCAAAATCTTGCTGGCACATACAGAAAACTCTTAAGTGTTCAAAATGCAGTGGACAAGCGATCTTGGGGTAACCAGCCCCAATGGCTACATCTACAACACAGTGCCTTTCAAAGACAGTGGTTCATAAATGCAAAGCCCACAACTTAGCATATGAGGTCAATTTTTCCAAGCAACATATTGTGTGAATCATACTGACACCAAGAAAAGGTAAACAAGTATCAGAGAGAAAAGCCACTTGACGAGCTTACTGGGAAGACTGGTTTACGACTAGCCCAAGAGTACAGATACATTTTACTGGAATACACAGTTCAAAATAAATATAGGTGGGGGAGGCAGAATTTTGTTTTGATTATACTTATGGCAGCAAAACAGGAACCCCATTTCTGGCTTTTATGAATATGCGTGCTTCCTCTGAGCACAGGACTGGCAAGTATTGCAAGGAGTACAAAGCAAGCAACAAATGAGCTTCCCATCTCCCAACTGTGACTAAATTGAAGTGGGGAAAATATTCTGCATTTTGTGCCCGTAACTTAATTCCAGATTGGCGAATACAATGGCAACAGCTGCACTAATTGCTTTTATTTTGCATACAGTGCTTGGAGTTGGGGGCTTCTTGAACTCAATTCACAAACTGACATAAAACTACGCGTGGGCACTTCTGTTTGTTATAGGATTGCAGGCAGAACTAAATAAAATTCCATGTTTATGCTCTCTACTGCGCCAGTCCTTCATTGAGCTGGCAACCCATGGTCTCCAAGCAGTAACCAATGGGTTAGCATCACGGAACACTTCTAGGACCGCTCTGCTGTTCCTTTTAAGTCACTTTGTCATCTCGAGACTCTGTTCCTGTTTTCCAGACCCCACAGGTTACTTTTCAAAAACAGGGTGCTAGGGGTGGGGGGGTGGGGGGGTGGGGGGGTGGCAGGCAACCCTTTGTGAGCAATCTCATTGTGCAGGAGCCAGGGCAATGGCCGACTTAGCAGAATAAACCGTAAGCACCAGGAGCTAGCAACACATTCATCACTCCAGTCTTGCTACATTCCTCCAGATTCCTTGGTCAGGGTTACTTGTACCTCCCATTTAGGGTAAGAAGACTCGTGGTGACGGAAGGTAGATAGAGGAAAGCAATGTACTATGCTTATTTTTGCCCTTTGCAAGACACTGAAAATATTCTCCATCACTAGTCTGGGGTGGGTCAGGTGCAGTTCTTCCTGAAAGCAAAGAAATAGCCTCTTGTAGGCATGTGTATCTATAGTTACATATACATCCCGATTCCATCCAAGATGAACCAGATTTACACCTACGCTGTCTAGTCTTCAATCTGTTTCAATTTAGCAGGGTCCAAACTTGACGATCTCCGATTGTTGAAAGCTTGGAGCTACCACTATAACTATTGCATTTTAACACCGTCCCTTGCTTTGGAGGTAGTTCTGCCTGATGGCACATGGACAGAGATATGTATTGTGACCTCAAAGAGAGCATCTATGCGACTTCCTAGAGGAGTTGATAATTACTTTGTCACCTGGCTAAGAAGGTCATTTCTGGGGAGCAAGTAGCAAGCAAGGGGGCAGAGGATGTACCCAAGGACATTGTTCACAAATTCTAAGTGTGAATAGCTCAGGAAGTATAGTTGAGGCTTCTGGAGCAAGGAATAAAATAAGATGTGGCAGATTCTGAAGGACATGGTATGCCATGTTGAGGTAAAGTTGTATCTCTAAGGCACAGAGCCTTCTAAGCAGATGGAACCCAATTCAACGGACATTTACACAGAGAACTCGAGTGGGAATAGGAAGGCTTGGTTGGCAGAGTAAGGAAAACATGTAAGAGATTCTAGCAAATGTTTAGATAAAAAGCTCATCAACAACAAAATGAAGGGCTGGCCAGTGAGATGCCTTAGCAGACAACTGTACTTTTTACCGGCCTGGTGACCTGAGTCTGTTCCCAGGACCTAAATGATGGAATGAGAGAACTGACCCCTGGAAGTTGTTCTCTGACCTCCACACATGCTTCATTGGGCATGTGCACCCTGCCACACACACACACACACACACACACACACACACACACACACACAGAGAGAGAGAGAGAGAGAGAGAGAGAGAGAGAGAGAGAGAGAGAGCATCATATATTTTGAAACCTGAAGTGTTGGGATGTAGCTCAGTGTGGGAGTGCTTGTGTAGCCTGCATGCTGCCCTGAGTTTGATCCCCAGTACTGCATAATCCAGCCATGGTGGTATACACCTCTAATCCTAACACTTGGAAAGTTGAGTCAGGAAGGATCAGGAGTTCAAGGCCAACTTTGGCTACATAGTGAATTAAGACAGTCTTAATCTTGGACATACCAGGTCAGTAGTGCTAACCTTAGAATTTAACTTCCAGTGAGACTGTGCCTTGTAACAACTAGTTAATGGACTGCTTATGTTGGGCTAAATGCACTTTGCATATTTATAATTTGCAGCTTTGCAATCCCATGGGTTGAACGGAAAACTGACTTAAACAGTGCTCAACAAATATCTATTAAATTAATGAATGCCTTTAGTGGACATAATATAAATAGCAATGCTTGCTTTCTTTGTTTTATAAATAAGGGAAATGGGGTAAAATCTGGACAAACTCACAGGATTGTGATTCAAGCTGAAGCCAGTGTGCCTCCAAAATCACCATGATGTACAATAAATGTGTGCTGTTGAGACAAAAGATGGCAGGGAGCTCGCCTCTTCTTCCTCATCCTCCTCTTCTTCCTCCTCCTTTTTTCTTTTTCTTCTTTTTTCCATTAACTAATTTACTTTACATCCCTATCACAGCTTTCCCTCCCTTCTCTCCTTCCATTCTCTCCCTCTTACCTCCCCTCCATCCCTTTCTTCAGAGAAGGCGAGGCCTCCAACCAATGTATGCACATCCAGTCGCACTAAGACAAGTGTCGTCTTCTCCTATCAAGGCTAAACAAGGCAGTTAGGAAAAGGGGACCCAAAGGCAGGCAGCAGAGTCAGAGATAGCCTTTACTCCTGCTGCTAGGAGACCCACATGAAGACCAAGCTGCTTATCTATTACATAGGTGCAGAGGGCCTAGATCTGTCCATGCATGCTCTCTGGTTGGTGATTTGGATTCTGTGAGATCCTATGGGCCAGTGTTAGTTGATTCTGCAGATTTTCCTGTGGTCTCCTTGACCTCTCTAGCTCCTTCAATCTTTCCTCCCCCTCTTCCACAAGATTCAATGAACTCCATCTAATGTTTGGTGTGGTCTATGTATCTGTTTTCATCAGCTGCTCAGAGGGCAGTTATGTTAGGCTCTTGTCGGCAAGTATAGCAGAATATCACTAATAGTGTCAGGGGTGGGCTCTCTCTCTCTCTCATGGCTGGGTCTTAAGCTGGGTGGGTCACTGGTTGACTATTCCTCAATTTATGCTCCATCTCTACCCCCGCACATCCTGTAGGCAGGAAAAATTGTGGGTTTAAAGTTTTGTGGTTGGGTTGGTGTCCCCATCCCTCCATTGGAAGTCTTGCCTGGTTACAGGAGGTAGCTGTTTCAGGTTCCATATCCCCTATTGCTAGGAGTTAGGGTCACCCTCATAGATTCCTGGGAGTTTCCATAGTCCTAGGTTACTAGTTCATCCCAGACATGAATACCTTCTTTATCCATCTAACCCTACTGGATCATAATACTACACACAGTGGTATGCTGAAGGTCTAACATTCAATGTGACTGTATGTAGAGAGAGGGTCTTTATCAAGGCATTAGAATTGGGTTGAGGTCATAAGAGGCAGTCCCCTAATCTAATGGGAGTCATATATTTGTGAGGAAAAGCAATTCAAAGTACTCTATTTCCAATTACACAGAGGAAAAAATATACCCACGATGTCACAGTGAAGCAGCTGGGAGCAAGGCAGGAAAAGAGACCTCACCAGGGCACAGACATCTCAATTGTGGAGGATCTTCTCAGCCTCCAGATCTCTGCGAAATTTTTTTATTTGCTGTTTAAACCACTTATTCTGGTGTTTTGTTATAGGCTCTCAATATATTAATATACATAGAATAGCATTATATAACATCTGTTAAATGAGTGAGGGTCAGTCTGAATGTTTATACCTGGATTTCAATTTTTCAGAGGTAAGACCTAGTAAGACATAAAAGATAAAGAGTACGGGGGATGAGAGGAAGAATCTCAGGTGTAGAACATATAATAGAAGAAACTGATACCTCAGTCAAATAAAATGTACCTGACACAAAATATTGAAGAAATCTGTGACACAATGAAGACCAAACCTAAGAATAATAGGAATAGAAGAAGGTAAAGATTCTGACCTATAAGACCCAGAAAATATTTTCAATAAAGCTTAAAAGAAAATTTCCCCAACTTAAAGGTATGCCTAGAAACATACAAGAAGTTTACAGGGCACCAAATATATTGAAAAAGAACAGAAAACCCTCCCACCACATAATAATCAAAGCACTCAATGTACAGAACAAAGAAAGAGCATTAGAAATCTACAAAGGAAAAGGGCCAAGTAAAATATAAAGACAGGCTTATTAGAATTATACCTGACTTTTCAACAGAGAAACTGAAAGCCAGAGGGCATGTGCAGATGTCTTGCAGATTCTAAGAGACTACAGATGTCAGTCCAGACTATTATATCCAGCAAAACTTTTAATCAGCATAGATGGAGAAAATAGGATATTCCATGACAAAACCAAAGTCAAACAAATACATCCCTACAGAAGCTAACTACACCCACGAGAACAGGAAACAAACAACCCCATACCAGCAAATTAAAGGAGGGAAAGGACACTGTTATGGTTTGAAGATGCTTGCACAAGGAAGTGCCACAATTAGGAGGTGTGGCCTTGTTTTGTGTGTCACTGTGAGTGTGGGCAACAAGCTCCTCATCCTATCTGCCCAGAAGACAGTCTTCTAACAGCCTTCAGATGAAGGTGTAGAACTCTCAGTTCTTCCTGCACCATGCCTGCCTGGATGCTGCCATGCTCCTACCTTGATGATAATGGACTGAACATCTGAACCTGTAAGCCAGTCCCAATTAAATATTGTCCTTATAAGAATTGCCTTGGTCATGGTGTCTGTTCACAGCAACAAAATCCTAAGACAGATCTCTCTCTCTCCTCTCTCTCTCTCTCTCTCTCTCTCTCTCTCTCTCTTTCACACACACACACACACACCACCACCACCACCACCACCACCACCAACAACAACAACAACAACAATAACAAAATAACAACAATACCAAAATAACAGAAAAGAAGAATCACTGGTCATATCTCTCAACATTGATGGATTCAATTCTTCAACAAAGACAGGCTAACAGAATGGAAACAAAAACAGAATCTATTATTCTGCTGCATACAAGAAACATACCTCAGCAACAAAAATAGACATTACCTCAGAGCAAAGGGCTGGAAAAAGGTTTTCCAAGCATATGGATCCAAGAAGCAAGCTGAAGTAGCCATTCTAATATGTAATACAATAGAATTTCAACCAAAAACAACAAAAGAGACAAGGAAGGACACTTCTTACTCATCAAAGGAAATATCCAGCAAGATGACATGTCAATTCTGAATTGTCCCCAAATGCAAGAGGACACATATTCATAAAAGAAACATTACTAAAGATTAAACTGCACATTGAACCCCATACATTAATAGTAGTGGACTGCATCACCCCACTCTGATCAATGGATAGGCCATTGAGACAGAAACTGAACAGACATAATAAACCAACAGAGGATATGAATCAAACAGTCCTAACAGATATCTATAGAACATTTTACCCAAACAGCACCTCACAGAACCTTCTATATTGGTAGGATAAACATAGTAAAAATGGCCATTTTACCAAAAGCAATCTACATATTCAATTCCCATCAAAATTCCAACACAATTCTTTACAGACCTTAAAAGAGCAATTTTCAACTTCATATGGAAAAACACAAACTCAGGATAGCTAAAACAATCCTGAACAATAAACAAACTTCTGGATGTATCATCAGCCCTGATTTCAAGCTGTACTACAGAAAATAGTCATTTAAGAACTCCATGCTAATGGCATTAAAAAATAGACAGGTTGATCAATGGTATCCAATCAAAGACTCAGAAATAAGCCTACATATCTAGATTTTTGACAATGAAGCCAAAACCATACAATGGAAAAAAAGCACCTTCAACAAAAGGTGAGGGTCTAACTGGATGTGTGTCTGTCAAAGAATGCAAATAGATCCATATTATAACCCTGCACAAAGCTCAAGTTCAAGTGGAAAAAGTACTCAACATAAACCTGGACACACAAAATCTAATAGAAGAGACTGTGGGGAACAGTCTTGAACACATTGGTACCTGAGACAAACTCCTGAACATAATAACTCCCATGGCTCAGGCTTTAAGATCAACAATTGACAAATGGGACCTCATAAAATTACAAAACTTCTGTAAGGCAAAGGACAGTGTCAATAGGACAAAATGGCAACCAACAGATTGTGAAAAGATCTTTACCAATCCTACATCTGACAGAGGGCTAAAATCCAAAATTTATAAAGAACTCTAGGATGTGAAATTTTTACTTGTCATTAGCTGATCCTAGGCAGAGCTGCTCTATATTTACTGTAAATATACCTGGTTCCTGTAAGTCCTTTTGAAGTCATTCCTTTGTTTTGTGTCTGCTTTGTTTTTCTGTATTATATAAGACTGGTGTTCACTTTGTGACATTACATTCAGATTTACACACACCCTCTCGTGTGGTCTCTGTTTGTCACTCGCCGAACTCCTTGTCCACTTGCTTCCAGAGAACCTGATCCATGCAGACAGGGGGCCAAAAAGGGTCTGCAACAGAACTCGAGGTCAGTGTGTGTGTGTGTGTGTGTGTGTGTGTGTGTGTGTGTGTGTGTGTGTGTGTGTGTGTGTGTGTGTGTGTGTGTGTGTGTGTGTGTGTGTGTGTGTGTGTGTGTGTGTGTGTGTGTGTGAGAGAGAGAGAGAGAGAGAGAGAATATGAATGTATTAGGGAAACTTAGGCAAGTCAACAGAATAGTCTCTAGTAGATACTGGCTTACTGTATATGCATCATGAGAACTGTGTAATATTGAGGCCTCTGAATTAGCCATTTCAGATGCCATTTAAGTTTTACACTAATTTGAAAAATAATTTCCCAGATCATGCTGTAAATCATTCTAAGACAAATGTGACGTGAGTATATAAAATTAACAGATAAAACAGCTGGAATTTCTGAGAGCCTGTCAGTGGGTCAGCAGATTGCAAGGGGTTTCTGTGCACATGCTGCTTTCTGATCAATTACAAAGTTCAAACAAGGTATGGAAAACTTAGACACTTGGGAAACCTACCCTAAGTGTAATGTAAGCTACATTACATGAGAGGATGAATGAGGGTTAAGATTAGGGTTTCAAAGATTTGCGAGAATAACCACCCTGAGTTTTCAAACCAGTGTCTACTTAGGTGGCATGATTTTTAAAAATATTTTAAAAGATCATTTTATATGCAAGAGTATTTTGCCTACATATATGTGTGTGCCTACATGCTGTAGAGGCCAGAAGGCAGCATCAGATCCTTCAGAGCTGGAGTTCCAGATGGGAGCCAAGATGCTGGGAATTGAACCCTGGTCCTCTGCAAAAGCATCAAGCAATCAAGCATTCTTAACTGCTGAGCCAATATCTCTAGCCACTAGATAGCCCAATTTTTAAGAAATAAAGTTCTGAAAATTTTATTACTAAAATTCTTGAGAATCAAAGACCAAAAGAAGATTTTTCTTACATCTGGTGGATTTGGAATGAATTTTATGAATAATGAACAAACATTAAAAAAAGCATACTGGTAGGTTTTAGATCCTTGGATCAAATTTTTGCTCTGAAAATGCCTTTTCTAGTTTTCAACTTCTTTGAGTGCAATGCCAGAGGCGTGCCTTTTATAAGCCTGCCAACACACTAAAGAGCGTGCATGTGGTAATTGCAGAGATGATTGATAATCAAAATTGGCTTTGCTAAATTTTCTAAGCACATTCAAGAAAAAGTCATGGAGTCTCATATTATCCCAGTCTCATATTGCCCACAGTAAACGGTGGGAATAAGCAGGTCGGCGAGAGCTCCAAATTCTATCTTAACATTTTGGTAAGAAGTTTGCAATGTATAAGGATTTCCATTATACACTCGTCAATTTGCTATTGAATATAGCACAATTAATTATAAATGCTTTGTGATTCTGTGGGAGGTAGAGTCAGAAGTAACAGTAACACACTATTTAAGAAAAATATCCCATTTAACAAAAAGCAGTTGTGTTAGAATTTTTTGAGACTAGAGGAAATGAAGGTAGTATAGAGATTTTAATATGTTTTTACAGATGTAGAAGAAAAATGGTGATGCAATTAAAAAATCTAAATAGATGAATGTGTGCATTGGCTAGAAAATTCATGTAATGTCAATTTTATCCAAACTGATGTTTAAATTCACCACACTCTCAATTAAAATGACAGGTCTGTTGTGGAAATCAACAAGATGATTTGCTTATTTTAATCATCCTACATTTCATACACACGATCAAATATTACATTATATCCTATAAATATAAAAACCTGTTTTCTCCCGACAGAAAAAAAAATAGTCTTAAATGCACACAGAGATGCAAAGACGCTAGAACCAAAGCAATTCTGAAGCAACAAAGCCTGAGGACTCACACTATCACAGACTTGCCCTGCACTACAGCAATTGTGGTGGTGTGGTATTTGTGCCAGGATCAGCCAGGAAGAGTGCAGAAACAGAATGCCTCTATCTGTTGGTCAGGTGACAATGAGGGTACCACACAATTTAATGGGAAAGATCAGCCTTCCAATAAATACGGAGTGCCCACTAGATATCTATGTAGAAGAAAAACTGAACTATCTCAACATACACAAAATTAATTTGAAATGGATCACAAATCCTTAATGTAGTACAGTGATCTGCAAATTTTTTTTTTGCATCATGGGCCAGATAGTAAATATTTTAGTCTTTGTGGATCATATTATCTCTGCCATAGCACACTGGTTATAGTATGAAAGCAGTCATAGATAATATGGAAACGAAGAGACATAAATATATTCCAAACAAACATTCTGTAGACCAGATGTGGCTCTCAGACTGAGATGCATCACTCGTGTTCTACAGACCCACACAGGAGAACACCTTCTTATTCTTAGGAACAGGCAAAGATTTCTCCACGTAGGAAATCAAGGGCATTAAACTCACAAAATGGATGAATTAAACATCATTAAAATTAAGAACGTCCTGCCAGATGTGGTACTTCACACCGAAACAGGACAATGTGGGTGAAGCCAGAGTAACATGCTATCTCCAAAACTCAAAATACAACAGTAATTTACAACTTGTAATCAAAGTTCCTATTAAAAACATGAAAACAACATGGTCACTCATGCCTTTAATCTAAACACTCAGGAGGCAGAGACATATGGTTCTCTGTGAGTTCAAAGCCAGCCTGGTCAGAGTTCCAGAACAGAGCTACAGAAACCCTGTCTCAAAAAAAAAAAGAAAAAAGAAAGAAAGAAAAGAAAAGAAAAGAAAAGAAAAGAAAAGAAAAGAAAAGAAAAGAAAAGAAAAGAAAAGAGAAGCGAGAAAAGCAAGGAAAAAGAAGCCTGAGGAAGATACAAGACATGACATTGACTTCTTTCTTCCACTTGCACACACACACACACACACACACACACACTCATGCATGCATGCATACCCCTTACATAGACATGTGCACACAGAGACTCTTTTTTGTGTGGTTTTTCGAGACAGGGTTTCTCTGTGTAGCCCTGGCTATCCTGGACTCACTTTGTAGACCAGGCTGGCCTTGAACTCAGAAATCTGTCTGCCTCTGCCTCCCAAGTGCTGGGATTAAAGGCGTGCGCCACCACTGCCTGGCAGAGACTCTATAAGCTTTTACTTTTTTTATTGGCTAGTTTTTTTATTACATTTAAAATGTTATCCCCTTTCCCAGTTTCCCCTCTGGAAAACCCCTAACACATCCCTGCTCCACCTGTGTCTATGAGAGTACTCCTCCACCCACCCACCCACTCCTACCTCCCTGCCCTGGCATTCCCCTATACTGAAGCATTGATCCTTCACAAGACCAAGGGCTCTCCTCCCATTGATGCCAGGCAAGACCATCCTCTGCTATATATGTGGCTGGAGGCAAAGGTCTCTCCATGTGTACTCTTTGGTTGGTGATTTAGTCCCTGAAAGCACTGGGAGTACTGGTTGGTTGATATTGTTGTTCTTCCTATGGGTTGCAAACCCCTTCAGCTCCTTGGGTCCTTTCTCTAACTCCTCCACTGGGGACCCTGCACTCAGTCCAATGGTTGGTGGCGAGCATCCGCCTTTGTATTTGTTAGGCTCTGGCAAAGCCTCTCGGGAGACAACTATATCAGGCCTCTTAAAGATTTTGAAAGTGGTATGTGATAGCATCCTATGTCCATCATAGTGGTTAAAATGAAACATAGGTACCCTCATTGTCACCTGACCAAAGGATAGAGGTCGTTCTGTTTCTACGCTCTCTATCCTGTTCCATTGGTCTTTTGGACGATCCTGGAACAAATACCACACCACTACAATTGCTGTAGTGTTAGGGCAAGTCTCTGATAGGGCAAGCCCTCCAGCTTTGTAGTCATTTCAGATCTCTTTGGCTCTCCCAGGAACGTTGCTGTAGAACACAGTTATTAAGGCTCATATTATAAGGCTCATGTTAGGCATATAAGCCTCTATACTCCTTAAGTTTTTACTGAAGTTAGACACACATCTATCCTATAACCAGGTGTACTGGCTAGGTTTGTGTCAACTTGACACAGCTGGAATTATCACAGAAAAAGGAGTTTCAGTTGGGGAAATGCCTCCATGAGATCTAGCTGTGAGGCATTTTCTCAATTAGTGATCAAGGGCCCCTTGTGGGTGGGACCATCTCTGGGCTGGCAGTCTTGGGTTCTATAAGACAGCAGGCTGAGCAAGCCAAAAAAAGCAAGCCAGTAAAGAACATCCCTCCATGACTTCTGCATCAGCTCCTGCTTGAGTTCCAGTCCTGACTTCCTTTGGTGATGAACAGCAGTATGGAAGTGTAAGCCGAATAAACCCTTTCCTCCTCAACTTGCTTCTTGGTCATGATGTTTGTGCAGGAATAGAAACCCTGACTAAGACACCAGGGAATCCCACCCTTTGTGTTAATATGGGTGCTCATGTTCCCTGATAGATAAATACAAGGTTACTCATAGCATCTTTTGTTCAAGACTCAGAAACCAGAAAGCCAAATGTTCTTGCGAATCGATAAAGCCAACTGTGGTAAATTCACACAGTTAGATCAGTGCATAGCTGCTCTAACTGGAACAGAACTAGAAATATTCACAGTGATGTAGTCAGATCATGTAAGTGTGATGCTGAGTAAATGTTAACCACACAAGTACACAGTTAGATTTTACTAAAGACAGCAACATTAAAATATCTGTGTTAAGAGCTACAGAGATGGGTCACCTTTTGAGAGCACCAGCTGCTCTTCCTAGCACCAACACAGGGACCTGACAACTGTCTGTAACCCCAGTTCCAGGGGACCCTATGTTCTCCTCTGATCTCTCTAGTGCTACATGTATGCAGTGCACCTACATACACCAGGCATACACATATATACACTAAATTAAAAATATATTAATGAAACATCTGTGTTGATAGATCATAAAATGGTGATCCCCTTTAGATTACTGGTTGCGAGGAGAAATTAAGTCTTCTGATGTTCTACAAATTGTCTGCATCTTCACCTGTGTGGTGATTGTGCACATGCATTAGTATGGATGTAAATTAAGTGTCCTATGCTTACAATCTGTGAACTTGAGTGTGTGAGATGAAACTACTTGAAAAAGAGAAAAGATATGATCAATTTAAGGAGAATATGATATATCATCATGCCGGGATTTAAACAATAACTTTGGGCTTCTACCTCTAACAGACAGTTGCAAGAAGAGCAAATATTCATGTCTAAAAAGTTTCTGCTTTGAATATGGTATCTGAGTAACATACAGTGGGAATTTTGTTCCTATTTCCAAATTCTATGACTAGGCCATACACTCATGTGTCTTCAGACTTGCTCTAGCAGAATTCAGTATTCTGCGTTTTGACAAATTAGTTTCACTCTCACTATTGTCTGGTTTTATATTCATTTGGGCTACTCATACTGAGTGTGCCTTTGAGCAGCTGATCTAATCATGATAACTATAGGGAACCTAGAAGTCAGCTCAAGACGCCCCAAGAGCAAGTTTCCGGCACAAAGGAGAACTATTTGCCCCAGAGGGACAGAGGACAGGGATAATGGAGAAATATAGGAGATAGAGGGAGAAGGGGAAGGGAATAAAGGAAAGAGGGAAAAGAGCACCTTCCTTTAGTCCTAGTTCCAGGCCAGGCTGGAGGTGAAGAAGAGGGGGAAGGAGAGCTTGTCCTAGAGGAGAAAGGACTGCTTCTGGATAGAGATGAGACAGATGGGGCACACAGGAACATGGCCATTTATAAAGGTAAATGGGAAAACCCCATGTGAGGATGAGCTGCTTCATTCTGACTTGACAGATTCATTGCAGCAGCCACAAGTGGGGGCTTTCATTTCTGGGCTTCAATACTTTGATAGCTAGACCTCGGCAGTCAGCCTCAGGAGGAGGAAGTGACCAATTAAGGAAACAGACCTTGGGGGCTAGCTTTAGGGAGGTAATCTAAAGGTTTTTCCTCCAGAGGGAATCAGGGAGAAGGGCAAGACGTGCCAGAGCCATGTTTGTCATGCTTGGGCTGGCCAGAGTCCCTTCAATAACTAATAGGCAGGGAAATCCCTGAAGTGCTCAAAGAAACCAATATCCGTGTGTGTGTGTGTGTGTGTGTGTGTGTGTGTGTGTGTGTGTGAGTGTGAGTGATGAGTAAACATATATCCAGGTGATAAAATTAGAACCCTGGCTTGACATGGAGGACACTCCTTTAGTCCTAGTTCCAGGCCAGGCTGGTCTATGCAGTGAGTTCTGGGCCGGACAAGGCACATAGCAAGAGTCTGTTTCAACCCCCGACAGAAATTATAATCCTACTATCTTCTCTTTAATCATTAACAGTATTTGGCCTCTATGATCTTTCCTGGAGCACACAGGGCCTAAAGCATCACTATCATTTTCTGCTTCAGTAAGTGTTTTATGTGTGTGGCTGTTAAGGGTTCGTCTTTAGGAACACCATCTATGTCTTTTGAGTTAGAGTCTCTCACAGGCCTAGAGATCAACAGCAAGTCAGGGACCTTCTTGTCCCCACCACCCCAGGCCTGAGATGACAACTGTTAGTCACCACTCCGGGCATTTTATGTAGGTCCTTGTGCTTAAAGGTATGTGTTCTTCTAAAGCCATGCCTAGGAATAGAGTCCAGAGGTCCCTGCAGGCTTTACAGCTTGGCAGGGAAAGGATCTAGAAGCCCTCTACGGTTTTGTTTTGTTTTGTTTACCCAGAGTTTTCAAATATAGGTTTCTTTGAAGGAAGTTTTGCTGTGTTTCCATTGTTTTCCACCAGGATTTAGCATGGGGCTACAATTCAAAATGTCTGAATTATGTAAAGCACTTGGTTTTAATTCTCCATGTGAGGAAGTGGTAACCGTGATGGCATTAACTTAGTAATGGTAAAGTGTTAAATAGAAAAGAAATTCAATTTCTTTGCACTTGTATGATTTATTATGGCATGGCTCATCTTAACAATATCTATCTCACCTATTACAGGATTAGCTTTTTATGATATTACTAGTCTTTGAAAGGAGGTATTTTTCTGAAGAAAACACATGGAATACTTTGCAACTTCATGATTGTATTGTGAACAAGGTATAATAGAAAGTGGAGAATCTGTGTCACTAGATGTTAAAAGGCTAGACTTGACTCCATTATGAATGACTGTGAGAACTGCTGCATCTTTCAAAGCTCCCCATTTCTTCACCTGTGAAATGAGACTATTAGCATAATGGCTGCCAGACTGAAGAAATTAAATCAGCCATATAATACCTTAAACTATGAAATGGATATGGCACTATTCTTTAAATTACACTAAAATTAGAAGTTGCAAAGACTCAGACTCTGGTTTCAAAAAATACTGTATCCAAAGGCTTATTATAAAAATTTTCATCATGATGATAATAAAAAAATGTGTACTTTAGTGGGAAAAGGGGTATTTTTCAAGTTTCATGGAATAAAATACTTTATTATTGTGAAGATGAGTATGAGTGACTTTTGGAAGAAAGAATTCAGAGTAATTGGAGATTATCATTACACCTTTAGGCTCTATGCCATTTGTAAAAAGCCTAAGATGGGAACCAAATGATATTCTTCCACTACAAACACAATGGCATCAACCATAAACTACTCTTGCCATAAGGTTCAATTGCCTTTAATTAAAACTGAAAGGAGGTGGCAGAATGTGTTAAATAATACCACGGAAACTGAGTCAGAAAATCTAGACTGGGAAACTCAACAGGAGAAACAACCAGTTTCTTCAAACAATGAACTGTAGAATAAAAAAGGAGAAAAGGGGGGCTTTGGATGAACCTCAGTTAATGAATGATTGTCTAAAATGCATGAAGCCCTGGGTTCCATCTGAAACACCACAGAAACCAGTGTGGTATTGCATGACTGTGATCTCAATATTTGGGAGGTAGAGGTAGCATGGTCAGAAGTTCCAGATTTCAAAACAGCCCTGAGATTCCACCTCCCACCAGTCGGAATGGCTAAGATCAAAAATTCAGGTGACAGCAGATGCTGGTGAGAATGTGGAGAAAGAGGAACACTCCTCCATTGCTGGTGGGATTGAAAGCTGGTTCAACCACTCTGGAAATCAGCCTGGCGGTTCCTCAGAAAATTGAACATAGTACTACCGGAGGATCCAGCAATACCTCTCCTGAGCATATATCCAGAAGATGTTCCAACTGGAAGTAAGAACACATGCTCCACTATGTTCATAGCAGCCTTATTTATAAGGCTGGAAAAGAAGCTGGAAAGAACCCAGATGTCCCTCAACAGAGGAATGGATACAGAAAATGTGGTACATTTACACAATGGAGTACTACTCAGCTATTAAAAACAATGACTTCATGAAATTCTTAGGCAAATGGATGGATCTGGAGGGTATCATCCTGACTGAGGTAACTCAGTCACAAAAGAACTCACATGATATGCCATCACTGATAAGTGGATATTAGCTCAGAAACTTAGAATACCCAAGATACAATTTGCAAAACACATGAAACTCAAGAAGAAGAAAGACCAAAGTGTGGATACTTTGTCCCTCCTTAGAATGGGGAACAAAATACCCATGAAAGGAGTTACAGAGACAAAGTTTGGAGCTGAGAGGAAAGGATGGACCATCCACAGACTGACCCACCTGGAGATCCATCCCATAATCAGCCACCAAACACAGACACTATTGCATATGCCAGCAAGGTTCTGCTGAAAGGACCCTGATATAGCTGTCTCGTGTGAGGCTATGCCAGTGCCTGGCAAATACAGAAGTGGATGCTCACAGTTATCTATTGGATGGAACACAGGGTCCCCAATGGAGGAGCTAGAGAAAGTACCCAAGGAGCTGAAGGGGTCTGTAACCCTATAGGTGGAACAATAATATGAACTAACCAGTATCCCCAGAGATCGTGTCTCTAGTTGCATATGTAGCAGAAGATGGCCTAGTCGGCCATCATTGGGAAGAGAGGCTCCTTGGTCTTGCAAACTTTATATGCCCTAGTACTTAAAAGGCTGGATGTCTGGGAAAGGATCTTCACCAATCCAAAATCAGATAGGGGACTGATATCCAATATATATAAAGAACTCAAGAAGGTGGACACCAGAAAATCAAATATCCCCATTAAAAAGTGGGGCACAGAGTTAAACAAAGAATTCTCAACTGAGGAATATCGAATGGCTGAGAAGCACTTGAAAAAATGCTCAACATCCTTAATCATCAGGGAAATGCAGATCAAAACAACNAACCCTATAGGTGGAAGAATAACCATGAACTAACTAGTACCCCCCGGGCTCGTGTCTCTAGCTGCATATATAGAAGAGGATGGCCTAGTTGGCCATCAATGGGAAGAGAGGCCCCTTGGTTATGCAGACTTTATTTGCCCCAATACAGGGGAACACCGGGGCCAGGGGGTGGGAGCGGGTGGGTAGGGTAGCAGGGCCGAGAGGGGGGAGGGAACTTTCTGGATAACACTTGAAATGTAAATGAAGAAAATATCTAATAAAAGTTGAAAAAAAAAAAAAAATTAAAAAAAAAAAAAAAAAAAAAAAGGCTGGATGTACCTGAGTGATTCAGGCCTAATGCAGTTTGAAATGCATCCTCTAGGGGGAGCATTTGTCAAAACCAAATACATAGCAACTGTTTCAGCTTTTTAGCTGAGGCAAAAGAAGCCTTAAGGTACACATCAGATTTTAAAGAAGCGGGAGGGTGGGGGAGGTTGTGATTGAAGTGACATATACTCATTTTCAAAGGTCCTTAAACTGGACATAGTAGTGCACACCTTTAATGCTAGTACTTGAGAAGAGAGGCAGGCAGATCTCTGGTGTTTCAAGTCTGCCTGGTCCTGGTCCGGGGTTCCAGGCCAGACAGAGCTACGTAGTGAAGTCCTGTTTCCAAAACAGCAATAACAGAAAAAGTCTCACATTTCCAGGGAATCCTGAAGGACATATACATGCAGGTGACTTTGGGTCTACCCAAGAAATGCCCGAGAAAGCTCCCCCCTCTTACCTGTGTAAACTTGAGAGGCCCCACAAGCAGTACTATCAGTGGCAGGGCCCAAAATGCACCTTAATACTTCTCCACCCACAGTTGATTTATTTAAGAAACATTGTCCAATCCTGAGCTGACAGTCAAACTAACCATCCAGTGACCACAGGACAAAAACTACAAATGTCACCGATTAGTTGCGGAAAGTAACTAAACGAGTAACTACCGTCCAAAGAAGCAGAAAGAACATCCACAGCAGGTAAGGATATTATTTCTAGAACTGCCGAAAAGGATTATGCAAATGTCTGTCCACTGTGGCAGCTGAGCGATAAAGTCCTTGACTGGCTCGTGCAAGGCCCTGAGTTCCACTCCTGGCACTAAAAAAAAAAAAAAAAAAAAAAAAAAAATCAAGACAAACCAAAATGCTGGATGTGGCATGCCTACATCACAGCCTCAGGAGGATCAAGAGTTCCAAGGAAGCCTGGGCTACAGACTAAGACCTTATCTCAAAAACAAAACTTGGAACCAAGTCCACTTTTTAACTAAAAAATGGTGAGGCAATAAACAAGAACACGTGATATGGGATAAAAAGAATAAATAAAAAGTGTCCTTGAAGCTAACTCAAAATCATCTTTTGACAACTAGCTCTCAAGGAACCAGAAGGCACTATGTAGGATTCCAAAGGAGGGCAGCAACTGAACAGTCCTCCCCAGCTTTGATGCCTATGAACCACACCAACTAACAGCACGGTACAAGAACCGTAGTGCAGACCTTAGTGATAACCAGCAGCAATTCAATTGGGCTTAAAAAACCTCTCAACCAATATAACTATAGTTAAGGCCCACTCCATCCCCAACATTGCTCAGGTGGCCAAGAATCTGAGTCAAGAAAGGCCAGGGACCCAGGATAAAACCAAAGACAACTGGTCTACTAAAGTAGCATAGCAATGACTGCTAATAACCATCTGCAATACTCACTGACAAGCCTCTTGCTCAGCCATCATCAGAGAAGCTTCCTCCTGCAACTGATGGGAACAAATACAGAGACCTACCTGGGCATGGTGGCACATGCCTTTAATCCCAGCACTCGAGAGGTAGAGGCAGGCAGATTTCTGAGTTCGAAGCCAGCTTGGTCTACAAAGTGAGTTCCAGGACAGCCAGGGCTATACAGAGAAACCCTGTCTCAAAAAACCAGAGAGAGAGAGAGAGAGAGAGAGAGAGAGAGAGAGACCCATGGGCAGACATTACAAATGGAGACATTGGAGCACGCATCCCTAAATGGAACGTTTCCATCAAATCCCTCCCCTCATGCTTCAGGAAACCCTGCAGAAGAGGTGGAAAGATTGTAAGAGCCGGAGGGAATGGAAGACACACATGAAACAAGACCCTTGGAATCAGCAGGATCAATACATGTGAACTCAGAGACTGAGGCAGCATGCACAGGGCGAACCCAGATTCGAACATGAATAAGTAGATCTCTCCAATGAAATGTAACCGGGGATACAAACCACCCCATTCTTCTTCTTCTTCTTCTTCTTCTTCTTCTTCTTCTTCTTATTATTATTATTATTATTATTGGATTTTTTCTTTATTTACATTTCAAATGTTTTTCCCTTCCCAGGTCTTCCCTTCTGAAACCACCACCCCCTCACTCCCATCCTCCTGCCCTAGCATTACTCTACACTGGGGCAATGAACACCCTCAGGCCCAAGGGCCTTTCCTTCCACTGATGTCTAACAAGGCCATCCTCTGCCACATATGTAGCCAGCACCATGGGTCTGTGTACTCTTTGGTTGGTGGTCCAGTCCCCAGGAGCTCTGGGGGGGGGTCTGGTTGGTTGACACTGCTGCTCCCTCCATGGGGCTGCAAACCCCCTCAGCTCCTTCAGTCCCTTTTCCAATTCCTCCATCTGGGACCCCCATGCTCAGTTCAATGATTGGCTGTGAGCGTCCGCCTCTGTATTTGTCAGGCACTGTCTCAGGAGACAGTCATATCAGGCTTCTATCAGCAAGCATTTCCCAGCATCCACAATAGCATCTGGGTTTGGTGGCTGTATATGGGATGGATCCCCAGGTGGGGCAGTCTCTGGGTGGCCTTTCCTTCAGTCTCTGTTCTATACTTTGTCTCCATATTTCTGCCTGTGAGTATTTTGCTCACCCTTTTAAGCACTGAAGCATCCACACTTTGGTCTTCCTTCTTCTTAGGCTTCATATGGTCTGTGAATTGAATCTTGGTTATTCCAAACTTTTGGGCTAATATCTACTTATCAGTGAGTACATACCATGTGTGCTCTTTTGTGATTGGGTTACCTCACTCAGGATATTTTCTAGTTCCATCCATTTGCCTAAGAACTTCATGAAGTCATTGTTTTTAATAGCTGAGTAGTACTCCATTGTGTAAATATACCACATTTTCTGTATCCATTCCTCTGTTGAGGGACATCTGGGTTCTTTCCAGCTTCTGGCTATTATAAATAAGGCTGCTATGAACATAGTGTATCCTTATTACATGTTGGAGCATCTTCTGGATAGATGGCCAGGATAACCATTCCATTCTTAAGACCAGGTTCCATACCCATAGTAGATGACTAATGAACACAAAACAAATTCACTTGGTGAGTGTCATTTTTGGAGGATTTTTATCTCATGACGCTTTGTGAAGGCTTTTTATCTTTCCCTTACAGGTCCTTTATGTATATACTACGGTTTCCAGTTTTGTGTTTTTATGGGATTTCTGTGTGTGGGAAAGTGTGTGTCTCTGTATCTGTATTTGTTTCTTTAGCCTTTTCTTTGGTTCTTTTACTTTGAATTGGTTCATTGATTCTATTTTGGTTTGTTTATATTCTATCTAATTTTATTGTTATTTTAGATAGCTAAAAAGGATGTAGATTTGAGTGGGTATGTAAGTGAGGGTGTGGAATGAGTTGAGGGAGACAAATCATAATCAGAATATACTTATAAAAAATCTTTTTTTCAATAAAAAGGGCAAGTGAAATTCATATAAGATCCTACTGTCAATAAAGCTATTATTTTTATATTAGAACATGGAAGCAATTTTAAAAGCAATTGAAAAATCAATTAAATATAGACTTCTAGTCTTTATTAACTTGAGACTTAACTTTCAAAGAATGGAAGTGCTTCAGCAAACATCAATCCATTTTAACCCTGTAAACATTATCCTGTCAAATAATGGTGTATTGTAATACATGAGAACACTTTAGATTGGCATTTATATTCAATGAAAATAAAATATCTGAAATGAAATTCAAAGAGTACTAAAAGTTCCTCAATTTATCACCATATACTTCTAAAATTGAATTACTCCAATTTACGTAGACAGATGCTTTAGTTGTAAATTTCAGGAATCATAAGCTGAAATGCAAAAGGTCGAGACTTGCTTTACCCCTGGGTAAAATTCATGTCCCTGGGGTATTTCATCAAGCACCCTAACGTAGGCAGACTCTCACTCTCAAATTCTTTTCCCTATTTTGCATCACAAATATTCAGAAGGGCATGAGGAAATGCTTGACATCATTTGTCATTAAACACAAATGAAGACCACAAAGAAATGGCACCTCCTACCCACTAATGCTTAAATTTTTATCTACTATGTAGAAGCTAAGGAGGTACGAGGAGAGAGGGCTCTAAAACCCCTCTGAGACCAACTTAACTGCCTTCACTGTGCTAAGCCCATAAAACCCTGGGGTCTTTGTGGAAGACTTGGCAGGAATGCTGGAAGAACAGTAAAATAGTCCAACTATGAAAATCAGTCACACATCATTAAAATGCTAAAGGACAAGGGGAGTTCTGCTTGATGTCAGTCTAAGGAGAAGTTTGGGGACAAAAAAAAAAAAAAAAAAAAAAAAAAAAAAGGATTCCACTAACGTTTCCCCAGAAAACTGGAAGAGGGGGTTGAAGAAAAAGGCAGCCAAAGGGGTTGGAAAACTTGTTCTGCCAAAAACTCAAACCAACTGTTCATGGATGGCAAGGAAAATGTCTCCATTTCTAGGCAAGGGGCGGAGCTCACTTGGTAAACAGCTTACCAGGATGCAAGGCTAGGCTTTCCATCCACAGAAACACAGAAACTGTGCTTGGTGCAACATCTATATTCCCAGCGCTTTGTAGATGGGGGCAGGAGGATCAGGTTAGTGTCATCCTCAGTTACATAGTTCGAGACCAGCCTGGGATACAGATCATCTCTAAAACAAAAATATGATACCATCACTATTACCCAATAAGGCTTTTTTTAAAAATAAAGTGCCTTACAGGATCAGTGTTCTTGGGCCCAGCTACTGCCTAGGGCAGCTTTTTATTACTGTGACAAAATACCTTAGGAAAGATCTCAAGTGGAGAACTTGAGCACAATTCTAATTTCTTGCTTCTCATAAATTCAGGCTAATTTCCTCATGGTTGGAAATAAATTGTGATGATGGGGTTTAAAGATCCTTGGCCTGTAGCTTAGGTTAGAGTCAGGCAGTGTTCTGAATTGAGCATGAAATGCCTGACCCCTCCAGTGCATGCACTGAATATTTGGTGTTCAGTTGAGTACTCTTACCTTGAGATAGTGGAAACTTTAGGCAGCAGAGCAGGACTAGGAGTGGGTATGTGGGGGGGTGAGCAATTGGAGGGAGTAGGTGACTTTGATCATACCCCTGAAAGTTACAGCCTATGTCCCCTTCTCCTTCTTGCTTCCCATTAGACCGCAAGGTGAGCAGCCCTTGCTTTAAGGTTCTCACCTCCAGGTTCTGCCTCACCACGTGCACAGCATCAAAGGAGTCTGGGACTAGAGACTGAAACCTTAAAACCCTGAGCAAAAGCCAACCTTTCCAAACTCTATTATAGACTCACATCCTTCTTGGAAATGGCTTTCCAGATTTTCATCCTACTTTGCGTGTTTTTCAATCACTGAGCTGTGATAGTTCTTTGATATATTCTAATTAGGAGATTATCAAGAGATTTCCAAGCATTTTCCATTTTGTGTTCATTTCACAGCAGGTGTGTGTATATGTGTGTGTGTGTATGTGTGTGTGTTGTTTTCAGACATGGTCCTGCTATTAAGTTCGGTCCTAGCTCATTTTCACTATCACAATGGTGTTATAAGAAGGATGGAAATTCTTTTTTGTTGGTTTCTCAAGACAGGATTTCTCCATGTTGCCCTGGCTGTCCTGGAACTCTCTATATAGATCAGGCTGGCCTCAAACTCTGAAATCCTCTTGCCTCTGTCTCCTGAGTGCTAGGATTAAAGGCATACACCACTATACCCATCCTGAAGCATGGGAATTATTCATTTTGTTAATGTTTTATCAAAAGAAACTTTTATTTTTTTTGTGAATTTCACATTATGCACCCCCAATCCCCATCTCCCCGTCTCTCCATATTTGCCCTACACCCTTGTAACCTCTCCCACAAAAATAAAAAATCATCTCATCATGGAAGCTGTACTGTTACACAGTATGGAAAGCCTTTTGCAGAGTTTTACTTGCAAATGTTCATCCATCGCAGTGGGTCTGGTTCGAAGCCTCTGGCTTCTGCTACACTATCAATACTGGATCCTCACTAGGATACCTCCTGGATATCCTGTTGTTGCCCTGTGTCATGGACATCCTGCAGCTTTGGTTTTGCAAGACTGGCCCTTCACAAGCTCCAGCGGTTCTTAGATGTTAGTTTGGGCCAACTCAAAGCCCTGGATCTGGGCCCACGTGGTAGCTGAGCTAGTCAGCCTACCAGCTCTCCTGTCCTACCAGGTTCAGCTCTCCTATGCCACCATGTCCAGCTATCCCACTTTACCCAGGTGAGTGGACTGGCCAACTCTGCCCAGCCCTCAGACATTAACACGGCCCCAGTTGGCAGCCCAGACAAGGGACATCCACATAGCCTTTGGTGGTGACATGGGCCACAGATCCCTGCTGCTGCAGGGCCATGGACACAGACAGGACCCCTAGTGTTATGACTGGCTGGGACTTTACCATGGCCTCAGGTAGCACATCAGGCTGACCCTTACTACGCTCGCCTCTCCAGTTGTCTCTTCATATTGCACAAACCATTCAGCTTCTCTCATCTCACCACCACAGTTGCTCATCACAGTGATGCTCTTTCCTCTACATGGTATGGCAGAAGGGTTGGGGGTTCTGGGTGTCTTCTAGGAAATTCTTAATTTTGACATTCGTTTTTCATTTATTCTGTGTACTTGGTTCTGAAGCTAAAAAATCACCACCTAATGTAAGATCATAAAGATTTACTCCTGTTTTGTCTAGGAATCTAATAATTTAAGATCTTACATTAAAAAAATAACATTTGTATCCCCCCATACACACACACACACACACACACACACACACACACACACACACACACAAAGACCTTACATTCAGATTTATTCTGTGCAAATTTTTGCATATGGGATGCTATAGAAATCAAGCCAGAATCTTTTGAATTGGGATATGCAGTTATTCCAGCACCATTTATTGAAAAGATTATGACTTAACTCCACTAAGAATTCTTGGCAACCATGCCTCAAGTCACATTATCCTAAAGGTATATATTTATTTCAGAATTCTCAGTTCTACTTCATTAATCTGTCTGTATCTATTCCTATTTTTTTGTGTATTTGCTTATGTGTGTATGCACATGCACATTCAAATGCCTGCAGAGGTCAGAAGATGTCAGATGTCAGATACTCAGGAGCTGGAGTTACAGGCAGTTGTCAGACACTTGATAATGGGTGCTGGGAACCAAACCCAGGTGCTTTGCAAGAGCAAGTGTTCTTAACTGCTAAGCCATCTCTCTATCCTTCATCACTACACTGCGATTTTCATAGACCCCAGATCTTAACCCAACTGACTCCATAAAGGAAGTACTATTCAGGCTGTAAAACTCAGCATGCAGACATTTTTCAAATAAATCTTGACTTTTCTTCATCTTCTTCTCTTGTCCCCCTTACATCCCCCAGTGTGCTCGGACTTCTTCCTACACTCACTTTACATGTGACCTCTTCGCCCCTCCCTCAACCCTTCTTGTTCCCTTTATTTGATCTCCTATTTGAATTTTAAAACCAATTTGTTGGTTTCTGTAAAAGCCAGCTGGGATTCAAAAAAAAAAAAAGATTAAAGTGTAGAAAAGCATGGTGAATATTGCCTTAACGATATTCAGTCTTTTTGATGAATATGGAATGTCTCTGCATTTATTAGATTGTCTTTACTTTTGAAAAGAACATTTTGACTTGACATATTAACTGATTTTGCAATGTTAAATTAACCTGGCATCCCTGGAGTGAATCACAGTTTGTCACGGAATATAATTAATTCTTTCTTGTACAGTATATTACTAAATTTGATTTGCTAACATTTCTCAGGCTTCTTGGGTGTAGATCTGCATCAAGCTTAGGGCACTGCTGTAATTTAAAATATTTTTTTTCCTTTTCTGTCCTCTTTAAAATATATATTTATTTTTATACAGGTGAATGTTTGCCTGCACATATACTCAGTGACCAAGGAGGACAGAAGAGGACATTGGATCTTCTGTAAGTGGAGTTGCAGGTGACTGTGACCCTCTGTGTGGGTGCTGGGAACCGAACTTGATGTATATGGTGGCTACTCCTAATTGTCATCTTGACTACTGGAATTAACTAAAAGCCCAGGAGCTAGACACACCTAGGCGTGCTTTTTAGCTAGTTAGATCACCTGAGCTAGGAAGATTCACCTCAACTATGTATCACACCTCATGGAAGCCAATATCACTAGAAGACAAGGAAGAAAACATTTTGCTCTGTTTGTCCTCACTCTCACTGACAAGTTCATTCCTTCACCTGTATTAGAGCCTACTTCTTCAGGATTCTGGTGTATACTCAAGACCTGTTGAGACATCCAGCCTTGTGGATTGAATTCCTGGATCCATGACCTGTAAACAACTCTAATAAACTCTAAATTGATTTGTCTTATCAGGTCTGTTTCTCTAGAGAACCCTAACTAATACAGTACATTAACTGGAATATCCTCTTGATGGATTTTTTTTTTAATGGGTAGCTAGTATCCTTCTGTACCTTTTCTAATTACTTTGGCTTGAAGTCTGTTTTGTGAGACATTAAAACAGCTATACCTGCTTGCTGCTTGGATTCATTTGCTTGAAATACCTTTTATTCCCCATTCTTTTATGCTAAGGTGATGCTTGGCCTTGGTGGTAAAGTATGTTTCTTGAATTCAGAAGAAAGATGAATCCTGTTTTTTAATCCAGTCTCGAAGTCAGGTTATTGGAGAAGTGAGGCCATTAATATTAAATTATTAATGAGTAGTGCTTATTAACTCCCTTTATTTTTGTTGTTGTAGTAAGGGAACCGCACCCCCACCCATTTTGACTATGTGCTCTAGGAGTATTTATTCCTTGTGTCTTCTCAATTCAGGGTGAAGAATTGCTTCTAGTGCCATCTGTAGAGATGGATGTGTGAACAGGAATTGCTTAAATGTGCTTTCTTGTGAAATGGTTTTCTCTTGCTGGAGATTAGGATCATAGTTTTGCTGTGTATAGTAGTCTATGCTGGCATCTGTAGTCTCTGGAAGCTTATAGAACATCTGTTTAGAACCCCTCTTGCTTTCACAGTCTCCACTGAAAAATCAGGTGTTATTACCAATGTAGATGTATTAAATAGAAGTTGTTCAGTAGTGATTAAACAACATTTTACAACAAATTTTTAGCGAAAATGGATTTTTCCCTGGCATAGATTTTTTTTTAGAACATCAAACATTTTATTAAAAACCATATAGTCTCACATTTCAAATGTTATTTTACAGTTGAATAGTGGCCAATAGATTTTTAAAAATAGATATAGATTTGGAAATACTCCTGAAGGTAAGTAAAGCTAAAGATGTTTATTTAGGCCCAGCAATTTAAAATCTGGATATATACATAAATACATACATACACATAAACATATACATAAATACATACATACAATAAACATACATTGCTTTCAAGAAATAAAACCAATAAAACTTCTTTATCTTTTCCCCCTCCCTTCCCTCATACAATTCCTGCCGATACAGGGCCAGAGAGGGAGTCATCAGCTTGCTGGGACTGTTAAAGTCACATGTGCTGCATTCTAGTATTAGTATTTTAGAAAAGCAAAATATCCCCAGCGTTTCAGAGACTGCAGAGGATTCTGCATAAGTATGTCTGAGGAGTAACTTCATTTATATTACTTGTTCTTTTCCACTAATACAGTAGATGAAAATGCAAAGCAAATTTTCTACTAGAAAGCAGATATATCTCTTCATGTCTATCTCAGTGAAGGCAGAATTGAATGATGAAGAGGTTATTTTTCATTGGTAACCTCCAGGCTCTCCTGAGCCACGGACAGAAGGCCAGTCTTAGTGCTCCTTAAAGATGTCAGTCAGCTTGGGAAATGGATATGGAAATCATGCTGAGCTACTTAGCCTCTCTAGCAGTGAGAAATGTAGTCCAGCATGGCGTTTGTTTATGCCAATTTTCACTCTGTGTTTTTCTCTGGTTCAGGTACACAAGGACGGATACTGCTTTTTATGAAAAGTTTTAAGCCCTGAAAACCCTCTGAATATAAATAGTCCAAATACCAGTTCCATTTCTTCCCCTGCAGGTACAAAAAAGGGACAATTACTTATTGAACATAGATACTTGTTCCCTACTTCATTTTCTTTCCCCAGAAAAGTTTACAACATACTAGATGCATATTGAAAACAGCTTAGAAGAGCTAGGTTCAAGATTAGAACTAAATCATTAAATTAATGAAAGTGCTAAATATTGCTTTAATTATATTGGTAAAACATTCATCAGAACAAAGTATTATGAAATGGAAACACTCCACTATTCTCATACTCTAGAAATTCAGTATCTAAAATCAAAGGACACAAAGGATATCATTTCTCTCTCTGTCTATGCTGTGTGCACAGGAAAATTTTCTAGGATAATGAAAACACAGTGTAGTAATATCAGGTTCATTTTAGATACATACAACTGCACTATTACAGGAGACAATGAATGATCAGAATAGCAAGAGTCAAGTAGGAAGAGTTAAATCCTAGACATAACAAAGGTCTATGCCGAGAAAGCTGGATAAAAGGTATTTGACTGCATTAGGAAGGCAAACATTTCATTTTCACTTTTTGGAGGCAGTATGAGTAAGACCAGGAAAAAAGAAAAAAGAAAAGACATACAAATCTCTAAGCTACATAATGTCCTTCTGTGAGGGAAGTAAGTTTATTTACCCGAATAGAGCTCAGGTGTTCTGTCATTTCTTCTGGGCTCTCCTTAAAAAAAAATAAAAATAAAAAATGAGGAATCATAGAGATGAACACAGTAGGTTAGCAAAAGTCATCAGATTATAATCATGGTTCTTCCCACTCTGATTCATCTCCCTAAGTTCTAGGCCTACCATCTGCCTGGGACTCCTGAATGAACACTCACTATGACCCCCTGCATTTCCTTTCCCGTAAAAGCACAAAGATGAACAATAAAGGCAGAGTGGATAGCCGAGCTCCTAAATTGAGCTAATCTATGACGTTCTGGGTTTATTTTGTACCTAATCATTAAAGTACTGATGGGTGTTAAAGAAGACTTTTTCCCTATGAAATGTGGTATTTGAATTTCACCTTAAAGACAAAACAGCACGTTTTCCCTTTCTGTACTGCCCAGTCACCTCCCTGCTCCCTGGATTCTCTGAAGCCCACTGTAATAAAGCAAGGCTCACCTCTAAGTTTATTGACTTTTAATTAGTTTGGCTGGGCCTTTGTCAATTTTGTTTATCAATTCAGAGAATCAACATTTTGTTGCATTGATTTTTTTCTATTGCTCTTTTAGTTTCTATTTATTTTTGTCCTAATCTTAATTATTTCTTGCCATTTACTATGCTTCTAGAAGCTTGTACATCATTAGTTTGAGATCACTGTCTTTAAACTGCTGTTGAGGATTTTTTACAATACACATGAATGTTTTGCCTGAAAGTGTATATGTGCACCACATGTGTCTGGTGTTCACAAAGGTTCCCCTGGAACTAGAGTTACAGATGGGGGTAATCTGCCACACTGCTGCTGGGAACAGAAGCTGGGTCCTCTGCAAAATTAGTAAGTGCTCTTAACCACTGACTCATCTCTCCAGACCCTACTATGGTTTATTTAAAGTAAGTACCTATAGTTATACACTTTCCTTCTAGAATGCTCAGCTGTATCCCAGAGGTTCCGGTAAGTTATGCTATGCTTTCATTTGGTTCTAGGAATTTTAAAATTCCTAGGACAATTCCTAAAATCCATATATTGAAAAGTGTATTCTTTAGTCTCTGGGTATCTGCGTAGGTTCTCTTACTATTGGTCTCTAGTCTTATTTCAATATGCTGGAAAGGATTTCTTGAATTTTTGGTGTTTATCACAGCTGCCTTGAAAACTGCATTTATACATGCAAAAGAATGAAATTAGTTCCCCATCTTTCACCTTCCTCAAAAATTAATCCAAAGTGAACCAAAGCCTCAATATAAGACCTGAAATTCTACAGCTGCTAGAGAGAAAACATTTAGAATATAAGCATAGGAACAACTTTCTGGAAAGGATTCTGATAGCACAGCAAACAATGCCAAGAATTAACAAGTGTTCTTACATAAACCTAAAAGGCATTTGCACAGCAATGGAGACTACAAGCAGATAGATAATCCACAGAATCAGACAAAAATCTCTGCTAGCTAAATTGCAGACAGCCAGCGAATATCTAAAGGACTAAAATTAAACATCACAAAAAGGAAGTATCCAATCAATAATGTAACAAACTAAACAAGAAATTCCCAAAAGAAGAAATACAAATGGCTAATAAATGTTTTACAACGTGTTTGACATCCTTAGCCATCAGGAAAATAAAGATTAACACTGCCTTGATATTCCATTTCACCCAAGTCAGAACGGCCTTTAGGAAAACACAGGGCTAGAGATGACTCAACACTTAAGAGCGCTTGCTGCTGCTCTTACACAGGATTCAGTTCACACCCATCTGGTGGCTTACAATCCTCTGTAATTCTAGCTGCAGGGGATCGGACCTTTTAATAACCCCTGGGGCACCAAACATACCTGTGGTGCACGCGCACACACACACACACACACACACACACACACACACACACACACACACACACACACACAAATACATACATACATGCATGCAGGCAAACCATCCATACACATAAAATAAAATCACAAACAAACAAACAAACAAACGAGACAACAACAAATGCTAAAGAGGCTCCCTTATTAACTGCTGGTTGGAAAGTAAATGACTGTAGCTCCTATGGCCATCAGTATGAAATACTTGAACATATATGTGTCTGTTACTGCACTATTCATAAAAGAAAGAAAACAGAGACACCCTTTATATCCATCCATAGACTAATGCATAAAGAAAATGTGGTACATTCACACAACTGAATTCATTTAGCCATAAAGGAAACTGAAATCATGACATGTGCAGGAAGATGGGTGGGAATCTAAATCAGCTCCTTAGGCAGAATGATCCTGACTCCGAAAGACAGATACTGTATGTCTTCTCTCCCATGTGGCTCCTAGATTCTCTGTATGTTTGTGTGCATATGTTCATGTGCACTTATGTAAAGATCAGAAGGGAACCTGGTATGGCTCCTCAAGCACCTTGTTTTTGAGACAACATCTCTTTAGTGACCTGATGCTTGTCAATTAGAGAAGGCTGGGTGATGCCCCAGTGATCCACCTGTCTCTCCAGCACTGGGTTTACAAGTACATGACTGGCTTTTTTTTTAATGTGGGTTCTAAGGATCAAACTCAGATTATTCTGTTGCCCTGCAATCACTTTACTGACTGGGCCATCTCCCTAACCCCAAAATCCCAAATTTAATTTCTGCACATGCATGTATGTGTGTAGGGGAGTTCTAGAAAGGAGAGCATGAGGAAATGGGGTGTTAAGGAAGGAGAGAGGGAAGGAAAAGAGTAATGGAATTTGTAGGAGATGAAGCAGATGGGAGCTACTGGGGTGGATGGGAGAGACGTGAAGGAGCAGGGGAGTTGGAAAAGTGCAGGAGAAAGGTCATCAAAAGAGGTAGGAAGGGCTGCAGAGATGGCTCAGCGGTTAAGAGCACTGACTGTTCTTCCAGAGGTCCTGAGTTCACATCCCAGCAACCACATGGTGGCTTCACAACCACCTGTAAAGAGATCTGACACCCTCTTCTGGTGCATCTGAAGACAGCTACAATGTACTTACATATAATAAATAAATCTTTAAAAAAAAAAAGAGGTAGGAAGATGCAATGATAAAGCCCAACAGTTTGAAAGCTAAGTTAAAAAAAAAAAGTAAAAAATGAGCACTAAAAAGGAATAAAGAAATCTTAACGAGGTAAGCAGGATTATAGTCAATTCTTGTGAGACTAAATGTTTACTAGGCTTTAAACATTACTGTATTCGTGGACATGATACTTTTTAATATCACTACTAGAAAACCCTGCATATTAAACTGTTACAATGCAATGAGTTTGCTATACAGTCTTTGTTTTGTTTTTAAAGTACTGGAAATCAAATCCAGGGCCCTGTACATGCTAGGTCGGTACTCTCTGCCACAGATGACATCTTCACCTCAATGATGCTTTTTCATACTTAACATTTTTACTTTGTAATCCTTTAGGCATATCTTTAACATTTTTATGTTAATAAGTATTTACAAATTGACACACACATGCCATAGTGCTAGTAATGAAGCATTTCTTAAAAGATCTAAAGGCTACTGATGACAGCATCCCAAGTATGTAAAGATGATGGTTGGTGACCCTTCATAGCTACATATTCCACATCTATTGGATAATTAACCTAGAATCAAAACTATTGGGGTAAATACTATAGAATCTCCAGTCAAAACTTGAATCTGCTACTCGGCAGTATGCTGAGTCCACATACATGGAATGACGTGCTGGCATGCCCTGCTGTATCCCCACAGCACTCTTGGTTTCAGCACTGTTTACCAAGCAACTGTGTACTGTTACAAGGCACAGTGGTACAGTATGTTCTAAACATGCACAGGCGGTTTTTCTTACCATTATTCCCTAAACAATCTCTTATAACCACTCTTTAAATGGAATTTACTCTCTAGTGGATACATAATAAGTAATTATGAAAGGGTTAGTTAAATAATTACAATAAATACTTGTGATGGTTTGTATATTCTTGGGCCAGGGAGTGGCACCATTTGGAGGTGTGGCATGGTTGGAATAGGTGTGTCACTGTAGGTGTGGGCATAAGATCCTCACCCTAGGTACCTGGAATTCAGTCTTCTACTAGCAGCCTTTGGATGAAGACATAGAACTCTCAGCTCTACCTGTGCCATGCCTGCCTGGATACTGCTGTGCTCCCAAACTGATGATAATGGACTGAACCTCTGGACCTGTAAGCCAGCCCCAATTAAATGTTGTTTTTTATAAGACTTGCCTTGGTCATGGTGTCTGTTCACAGCAGTAAAACCCTAACTAATACAATACTGTATTACATAAACATTTCAGAGGTGACTTAAAGACAGTTTCCAACTTATTGATGGTTCAGTTTAAGATATTCATTTGCAATCCATAGGAAGAACAAGAATATAAACCAACCAGTACCCATGGCCCCAGCCGCATATGTAGCAGATGGCCTTGTTGGACATCAATGGGAGGAGAGGCCCTTGGTCCTGTGAAGGCTCGATGCCCTAGTGTAGGGGAATGCCAGGGCAGAGAAGTGGGAGTGGGTGAGTTGGTGAGCAGGGGGAGGGGGGATGGGGGATGAGATAGGGGTTTTTGGAGGAGAAACCAGGAAAGGTGACATTTGAAATGTAAATAAAATATCTAATAAAATATTATAAAAAAGATATTTATTTGAGCTTTATCATGCACCCAGAAGAAAAATCTCACTCCAAGTCAAGAAGAGTCTGCATATAAGAGGAGGTGCATAGGTTATATGTAGATACTACATCACTTGATGAGAGTTCAGTATCTATGGACCTTGTCTCCTGCAGAAGTTTCCTAGAGCCTACCAATATTTGGCTCCTGCTTCAGGAAAATTTGGAATGTGTATGGCTTTTTTTTCTGCTTCTCATCTTCTCCATTTTGTTTCTGGAGGATTAAACAGTAACTCTAGAAAATTTTTGCCAAGCTACTGCAATTCAGCAAGTCTGAAGGCAGCCTGCACTCTCAAATAGCAAAGTACAAAAACTTTGTGTTGACACCTGGCTGCCAATGGTCACAAGCCATATGTTGACTTCTGATATACACAGGATTGACCAAGTGTGGTTTAGGAAATGCTGAGATATAGAGCATGCTGACTAACTACATACTTCATTCATTTCTCTAACTTCCAAACTTTCCTCTTGTACTCCAAGTCACTATTTCAAATTGTCTTCTTAACATTTTGGTCCTGAGTATCTATCATTACCCAAAATTTAAATAGGTCAAAACACAGTTTCAACTTGCCCTCCTTCATAAACAAGGTAACACCTTCAGTTCTTCCATTAGAATTCCCCTTACTAATATACGGAATACCACCAACCCAAATACAAGTCCTTTGGTCATTCCTACTTTCAATCACTATCATCAGCTGTCCTACCTGCACTAAGCCCATTTCAAAGCAGTCCATTTCTTTTTTTTTTTTTTTTTCCGAGACAAGGTTTCTCTGTATAGCCCTGGCTGTCCTGGAACTCACTTTGTAGACCAGGCTGGCCTCGAACTCAGAAATCCGCCTGCCTCTGCCTCCCGAGTGCTGGGATTAAAGGCGTGCGCCACCACGCCCGGCTAAAGCAGTCCATTTCTATTAGTCTCCATTGGAACCACACATACAAAAAAATCATCCTCAGGATCTCACGTAGACTCCAGCAACACCCTGGTCCCCATTCCTACTCTCCATTCGGCCCTCCTCTTATAAAAATTATCCTCCACAAAGAAAGCAGACATCACTAGTAGATGCTGATTTACTGGACTATGACTCTGCCAGAAAATCTCCCCACTGTCTCCTATTGTGTCCTTGAACAGACCTGTAAGACAGATGGTCACTTATGACTTTTCAAACTTTTAAAAATCCTGTCTCCAAAACAACAAAAATAGAATATTTTTATGTGGGTTTCTATACACATTTAAAATATACCCAAGGCCAGCAAGATGCCTTAGTGAGTGAAAGTGCTTCCTGCTAAGTCTGAAGACCTCCGTTCAATTCCTAGAACCCACAGGATCAAAGGAGAGAACTGACTACTACAGTTCCTTCTCTGACCACCACACGAGTGTCATGGCACATGTGAGCTCCACTCTACCCCCCCCACACACACACACAGGAATAAATGTAAGCTTTTAAAATTTAAAAAAAAATACTTCCAAGGGCTAAGCTTATTAATACTGAGAATCTTATTGATTTGAAATTTTTACAACTGAACACAATAAGGTAAAATTTTAGAATTAAAACATGCACCCCTGTATCAGAGGTTATAAGCAACACCTGAACCATACAGTATTTAGATAGTTGTCAGTTGGTGACTAGGGCTCAAGACACTCTTCAAAAAGACAGATAAATGTCATATATGGTGGTTCATATCTATAACCCCAGCACTTGAGAGGCTGAGGTAAGAGGATTGCCTCAAATTCCATGTCAGCCTGGGCTACAAAGTGAGACCCTTTCTTTAAAAAGGGGGGTGGTGAGTGGGTAATGAATGTAATTCCCTTTAACTTTTGTTTGTGAGACAGGATCTTACTTTATAGCCCAGATTGTTCTTAACCTTACAATGTAGTCCAGGCTGCCCTTGAATCTACAGTCTTTTTATCTCAGCCTCTAAGTGCCCAGCTTACTATATTACTTCTAAACCCATGTTGGCTGAACTATATAGAAACAGTATCAAGAACCAACAAAAATGGTGGTTGCGTGTTTTGCCAAATGTACTCTAAACTTTTTACCTTCCAAAATAAACCTTCACTAGGCATTTTGAAAATCATTTTCTGACTTAAAGTAATATGAATTTCTAACCCTTTAAATTTGTTTACTTATGTTCAAGTTCATAATATTCACTACTCTGTAGATTGAATGGAGATTGAATGGACTTAGTGTCTCTCATTCATGCTCTGTCTCTCAAGGAAAAAATATATTTGACCTGATTCAGTATATACTTTTCCAATTAAGACTTACAGCAGCTGCAATTGCATTGATAGGCTGGAGAGCTGAGCACCCATTCACTGCTAGTGGAAATAGAAGACAATATAACTTCTTAAAAGCAAGTTAACAATCCTCACAAATCTTTTAGAAAATGTACCTTTGAGAGCAATTCCACTTGTCGTGGCTTTATCCAACAGAATACTTGTATATATGTGAAGTGTTGTATACACGGGTATATCTTAATAAAATCATTAATAATAAGGAATTAAATTCATACAATGGCAAACACCAAAGAAGAATAAAACAGCCTTCCATACACTAATGGTAAACAAAAGCCATGTTGGAGATAGATATTATATTTAAAAATTTTAAAATAGGGACCAGGAAATTGTCTTGAGAGAATATCCTGTATACCAAGATGTTTTTTTTTTTTTCCTCTCTTTATTAGATATTTTCTTCATTTACATTTCACATGTTATCCAGAAATTTTCCCTTACCCTCCCGCGTCCCCGCCCTGCTCCCCTACCCACCCCCTCCCACGTGATGGCCCTGGCATTCCCCTGTTCTGGGGCATATAGAGTCTGTATGACCAAAGGGCCTCTCCTCCCAATGATGGCCAANGTCCTGGGCTTTTTTTGGTTGGGAGACTATTAATGACTGCTTCTATTTCTTTAGGAGATATAGGGCTGTTTAGGTCATTAATCTGATCCTGGTTTAACTTTGGAACTTGGTATCTGTCTAGAAAGTTATCCATTTCATCCAGATTTTCCAGTTTTTTTGAGTATAACCTTTTGTAAAAGGATCTGATACCAAGATGTTTAACAGCATTTCTGGTCCTAGCCACTAGATGTCAGCATGCCTACTCTCCAATTGGTGAAAACCAAAATTGCCCCTAGACATTGTAAGCCCTGTTGAGGAGGGAGTTATCCTTGGCTTTGAACTATTTATTGCTTTCAAGTACTGAGCAATGACTACCAATGAAAAATTCTCAAAATATTCTTGAATTATGATACAAATTAATCAATACATAACTACCACTATCCAAGCAATCACTCTATGCCAAGCATACTGAGATTCACATACATCACGAAATATACTGTTTACAATACAATTAAGTATATATTACCATTCCCATTTAGCAGATAAGGGGAGCAGCTCAGTATGACAGTACTTCTCTGTAATTCCAGAACTCACTAGACTGATGGAGGAGGTAAAGAGTTTAAGAATAGTGTTGGAGAGATGGCTCAGCGGGTAAGAGCACTGATTGTTCTTCTGAAGGTCCTGAGTTCAAATTCCACAACCACATGGTGGCTCACAACCATCTGTAAATAGGATCTGATGCCCTCTTCTGGTGTGTCTGAAGACAGCTACAGTGCACTTAGATATAATAATAAATCTTTAGGCTGGAGCGAGCGGGATCAACTGGAGTGAATGGCTCAAAACCATCAGTAGAGCTACAGAGTACTCCTATATGTTAAATAAATAAATCTTTTCTTAAAAAAGAGTTTAAGACTAGACTAGGCTATTTAAGGAAACCAACCCTGTCCCAAAACAAAACAAAACAAAATCTCAACAAGGTAATGGAAGGACAAAAGCTTTTTAAAAAGCTTGTCTTAGATCAAAGTTATTAAGCAAAGGCACAGAATTTGACCCATGTAGTGATATCCAGTATTTTGGTTTATTTGTTTTAGATATCTCAACACTTATTCTGATGTATCTGCCTCAAAAAAAAAAAAAAATCCAACCAAACAAAAAAAGAAGGTAAAAACTAACAAAGAAGGTAACTAAAGAATATCTATTAAACTTCAATTAGACCAATAAATGTCTGGGACATTGAACCCATGACTTCCTCCTTCCTAGAGACTATGGCTAAAGGTTCAAGGCTCTCTTTCTCCAAGACATCATGCAGAGCAAAAAAGCAACATTCTAGCCACAACCAACCAACCACCTAAGAATACAAGAATGTTCATCTTTGTTCCAGCATGTTCATTAGGCAGAGTCCATGCTGGCTGGGGTATACCAAAGACTAGAAGCTTCTACCTTACATTATGCCTAATACAGTGGCTGAGGGACTTTTCTAGGGAAGGAAGCAGTTACAGAGACCTATATATACACTGGAGTTTTACTCATCCATAAAAAATGAAATGATGTCATTTGTAAGAAAACAGATGGAATTAGATCATTATATTAAACAAAACAAGTCAGCCAGAGTTATGTAAAATTGATTCCCCCCCCCCCCCCGCACACACACACAAAGGAACAAAAGGTCTGAATAGTTTTTACAAAGAAAATATAGAAGTGGACAATGAGTATGAAAAATGAAAAAAATCTAGTTATAATGGCAATGCAAATCAGTATCACAAATCAGTATTATCTCATACCCCTAATAAAAAATAAAAATACAGATAATAAACTGGGAGGTGGTGGCACACGTCTTTAATCCCAGCACTGGGGAGGCAGAGGCCAGCCTGGTCTACAGAGTGAGTTACAGGATAGCCAGGGCTATACAGAGAAACCTTGTCTCAGAAAAAAAATATAAATAATAAACATTGGGAGATATGTGGAAAATGGTATCTTCACATTGTCTTTTTGTTCTTCTTTGCATTTAATTTTCCTTCCTCCTTTCCTTCCTCCCGTCCTTTTTTTCTTCATTTCTGAGATATCTCATTGTGGGTCCCAGACTAGTTTCAAACTTAAACTCTTCTTACCCCGTACCGCTGCCTCCCATGTGCACTACCAAGCCCATTTTGGTGTTTGCTTTTGTTTTGGGGTTTTGGTTTTGAGTCAAACCAGCTTGAAACTGTTGATCTTCCTGCCTCAGCCATGAAGAGCCTCCCTCGTTTATGCTATGTTGTTTATTGACAGCCTTGAACCTTTAGCCATAGTCTACACACTGACTGACCTCTGAAAACAAGACCTAGATGGATCTTCCTCATCACCCGGATATTTGAGACATCAATGGCCATTGCCCTAACTCTGTGCTGTTTTCATTGTTAGGGTTCTCGGGGTTCTATCTGCTTAAGAAACTTGTGAATCTAAATTCTTCTAGCATATTTGTAATCACATTGTATCACAGACCCATTTAATATATATACCTTATGAATAATCCCCAAGTCACTAATAAGGTTGAAAATGGTAATCTTGTCAATTATCTAAGAAGACACACATCTCTGCCACATCCACTGAGCTTCACTACATTGAATCAACAGGCTTCAAGGAAGACTAGAAAAACATTGCCTGCCTTTCACTCTCAGCCTTCGGATGGATCCGCAGGGGCTTTGCATGCCATGAAGGCCGTCCTTCCCTGGCGGCACACAACTGAAGCAGAATGGAATGACTCATGGAACTCTCTTATGTCGGCACTTCACCGCAGTGTGTTACAATACTTTGTTGACAAGTCTGTCTCGTAACAAGGTCAAGCTCTCTTACAGAATAGATAAATAGATAAGTTCCTTAAAGCCTAGCATCACTACCAAAATGTTGTTAGCACTGAAAAATCTGAACATGCCTTGCAACTCAGATATGACATTTCCTATTTTCACAGTCAGTGTTAACACGTGAGATCTAAAGACCCTTTAAATACACTTACCTGTAGCAAGAAGGAAGCTGCATAGCTCAGTAGAGAAGGGTGGTAGACAATATTTAAGGTTTGTTTATACTCTGTTCCTCCGGTATTTTCTATGGTTTGGGGATCAGTGTAGACTCCTGATTCAAATGGTCTGGATTTCCATAGACAGCAAACCATAACTGTCAAATAGTAATTAAATTCTTTATAGATCTTGCTGCTGAGACTGAACTCTGGTTTTGCCTAATGGGAAAGAGATAAAATAGTCATTAACACCTATTATTCTTGTCCACTTTATTCTTAACAAGTCCCACATATCTATACTTGATTATTTACAAAAATGGTCATTTAACACAGGTTTATCTGTCATACCTTCTGTAAAACGTCTTTTTTCTTGGCAGCTGTCAAATTATTGTGATACCTAATAATAAAAGCAAACATATTAACACATTTAAAATGCTGTTGGATGTAATACTTCTGAATGTACAATAAATTCTTTGGTAAAATCAATTCTTTGGTTCCATTGGTAAAATACCCATCACAGAAGTACAAGTTCCTGAGTTTAGCTCTCTAACAGCCTCATAAAAACCAGATTTGGTTGCACATATCCCTACCCCTAGCACTGGAGACCTCTGGAGCTCACCATCTAGCTGGTTCAGTTAGAGATGATAGATAAAGTGCAAAGCAACAGTGGAAGACAGCTGACTGTCGCCTCTGACCTCCATGTGAATATACATGCATGTGTACACACAAATCATGCACACACACACACCACCCACACACACAAGTATATCGTAAACAAATGTAACTGTGAACAAACACAATTATCTAGTTGTCTAGTTAAAGGTTTTACACTTTTGTGGTACATTTTCTATAAAGAACTTTTAAAGTTAGAGTTTCCAAGTGGAATTCCGCATTAGACCATTTGTGTGGCACACATGAGCTCCACCTCAAGTACTGCAAAACATAAAGTAAAATAAATACAAAGAGGCTCAAAATTGAGCTGGAGAATGACGAGACAGCTTAGTGAGTGAAGTGCTTGCTGTGGGTCCTGACAACCTGAGACACACAAGTATAAGGAAAGAACTGACTGTACAAAGCTGGTCTCAGCTCTCCACATACAAACTGTGGTACATGCACACCCACATACAGACAGACACAATAATGATGAAGTTTTAAAAACTGAGTCAGACATTTCAGATGTGTTCTTACTGTAAATATAACTCAATAGAAAGAAAACAAACAAACAGTTGAAGACATTTCATTATTAAAGAAAGTAGTCAACCGCTGATACGGAAGACATTTTCTTTCTGTAAAATAAGGTACAGCAGGCCAATGGAATGACTGAGCAGGTAAAGACTCTGTTTTTGGGGGTTATTTTTGTTTGTCTGTTTTTTCGAGACAGGGTTTCGCTGTATAGCCCTGGCTGCCCTGGAACTCACTCTGTAGACCAGGCTGGCCTAGAATTTAGAAATCTGCCTGCCTCTGCCTCCCAAGTGCTGGGATTAAAGGCGTGTGCCACCAAGCCCAGCTCCAGGCAAAGTCCCTTAACACTCAGCCTGATGACCTCACAGGGTGGAAGAAGAAAACAGACTCTTGAAACTTGGCCTTTCACTGCCAAGTTACACATATACACATACACACACACACACACACACACACACACACACACACACACATAAATGTCAAAAAGTTAGCTTAAAGGTATAGCAGAGCAGACAATACAATCCAGAAACATAATCTTTCTTCTTATCTGAGAACTGCTATCTAATTCATTTCTACATATTTTAACATTGATAGAGCTCTACAAAGATCATAAGGCAAGAATAAAGCTCAGAGGATCACATAAGTAGGTCTTCTTGCTTCCCAGAAAATGTTCTTTTTACCAGAAAAAACTACATACACTTCAACAGTTATCAACAAATGATTAATTTTTCTTTAACATGAAAACTGTAATTAACTAAGCCGTGCAACAGCACCATTACAAAACAAACAAATCCATAACCAAGGCTTTTAATTCCATAAGTCCTACAGGGGAAAAGGAAAAACAGCACAGCTACAGCTTTACGCTCTTTTTTTTTTTTTTTAAGATTTATTTATTATATGTATGTATGTACAGTGTAGCTGTCTTCAGACACTCCAGAAGAGGGAGTCAGATCTCCTTATGGATGGTTGTGAGCCACCATGTGGTTGCTGGGATTTGAACTCAGGACCTTTGGAAGAGCAGTTGGGTGCTCTTACCCGCTGAGCCATTTCACCAGCCCAAGCTTTAGTATCTTAAGATATCTCCATAACATACCTTGAAATCAATTATAAAGTTAAATATGGCAGTCTGAAAAAGAAATACTATGTTTTCTCTCATTTGTGAATCCAACATTTTACATAGGCAGAAAATATCATTTATATATACATATGATAAGAAAACAGAACCAATACTGGAGAATGGCAAGTAGACTAGCAAGAAGGGGTAAAAGAGGAAAGGCATGCAGGAGCCAATCCAACCAAGGAGCATGAATCTCTGCTAAAGGCATGCAGGAGCCAATCCAACCAAGGAGCATGAATCTCTGCTAGGAACAGTCTTTAGAAAAACTAGCACTACATACAATGACTACACTTTAATAAAAATGTAAACAATAAAAACAATAACATAGCTACCATAGCCTTATATTACAAAGTCATATACCCCAAAAGTCATGTTTCTAATTTCCAAAGACCCTGGCAGAAAATTGATAGGAATTTTATTATAATTAAAGGGAGATGGAGGCTTGTACCTGTACATAATGTAACAGAGTTGGTTCAGGATGGTGGCGTCCAGGCTTAGAAGTGCAGAATGGAAGATCACAGGAGGGAACAGCACCACTAACGGAAGGTCATAATTCATATATATGTCGCACACCTTGTGGAAAGAATGTTAATATTGATATAGCGCTTACTGGCCATTAACTAATAAAGTTGATGCAAAGAAACATCAATATAAGATAAACAGAGTATAGTATTACATTTGAACCTATCTAATTCCTAAATAAAAAGGGTTGCTATTGGTGTGCTTAAAATACAACTCATCAAACATTAACCTTTAGTCAAAATTCTTTTTTTTTTTTTTTCCCGAGACAGGGTTTCTCTGTGTAGCCCTGGCTGTCCTGGAACTCACTTTGTAGACCAGGCTGGCCTCGAACTCAGAAATCCACCTGCCTCTGCCTCCTGAGTTCTGGGATTAAAGGCGTGCGCCACCACACCCGGCTCAAAATTATTTCTAAAGACCATTATTAAAACATTTCATTTAGGTAGGCCCAAGTGGTGCTCGCCTTTAATCCCAGCACTTAGGAGGCAGAGGCAGGCAGTTCTTTGAGTTTAAGGTCAGCCAAGGCTTTACAGTGAGGTCCTGCCTCAAAAAGTATTATTTTTATTATGGGACTGGGGAGATGGCTCAGTGGTTAAGAGCACTGTCTGGTCTTGCAGAGGACTCAGCACCCAAGTGGTGGCTCACAATCATCTCTAATTCCAGTTCCAGGGGATCTCAGGCGCTCTTCTTGCCTCTGTGGCAGCGAGTATTCACATAATGTACAAATGTTAGTTCAGACAAAACACCCATACAAATAAAATAAAAAAATACATCTTAAAATTCATCTTAGCACTGGAAAACTATGTTAGAATAAGGAAGCACTTCTTTCTCCCAAAGTTTCGCCAATATTTATTTGTCATAATCAATTAACTGGCAACCTGAGAAACAAAGGAACACATTCTTCTAAGCAGATATGTAATGAAGGCTGGAGATATGTGTCAGGAGGCAGAATGTTTGCATAGCACAAGCAAGGCCCTGGTTTCAATCTGCAGCACCATATAAACTAGGAATGGTGGTGCAAGCCTTTAATCCTGGTTCACTGGGTGAGAAGATCAGATGACCCTGGTGCTGGCTAGTTTGACATCAACATGATAGAGGCTAGAGTCATTTGCGAATAGCAAACCTCAAAGGAGAAAAAGAGCCCCACCAAGCTGGCAACCCTGTGGATCATGTTCTAGATCAATGTGCCAGGGCCCAGCTCCCTGTGGCTGGTGACATTGTGGTCCTGGATGCTATAAAAAAAAAAAAAAAGGCAGGCTGAGCAAGCCCTGAGGAAAAGACAGCAAGCAGGGATTCTCCACGGCCTTTGTTTCGGGTCCTACCTTGAGTTTCCTGCCCTACATTTTCTTCATGATGGACTGTAATAAACCCTGCTCTTCAAGTTGCTTTTGGTTACGGTGTTTTACTATAGCAATAGAAACCCTAAGACACTTGGTTACACATCAAATTTGTGGCTACCCTAGGCTATGTGATCCCTACCTTAAAAAGGAAGAAAAACCAACTAGGTATTAGTGAGTGAAAATAGAAAACTGGGGAAAGGAAGACTGTAATGAGGACTTTGTGGTGGTGAGAGTTTTGTCCATGTCAAATCCTATAAAACAACAAAAGGACTAAAACTATAAAACTACTAGTTACCGGAAAACAATCAAGCATTTCAAAGTCAGGAGTACAAATCTGGAGAAGCAAGATGACATTTCCTTTTAGTATTCCAGGGGAAAGGAATGAACATAAATGACACAACGCTAGACACAGACTTTCACCCAGGACCAGCTTGCTTATAAGGTCAATGTATATTCATGTGGCATTTGAACTAAAACCAACCAGATTTTTTTCTATACCTGTTCTATCAAAGTCAGTTGTTCAGATAAAACAACACTGGCTCTATTAAAGTTAGTTACTCAGGTAAAAACAAACCATTAATCTCAAAATATGGTTATTTTAACTACTTGGAAAGATTGTAACATACCTTAATGATTATACATGAAATCTAAATCCTAGGTTAATAAGGTGACTAACTGTCATAGACATACAATTTGTGTACTACCTTCTCATAGAAGTCCAAAATAAAGTGCAACAATAATGGATTGCTGCTCTCCAAGCGCATTGCAACAATGGACAGCCAGCCTGTGTACTCAATCAACTGAGACATAGAACTCATGGATTCGCCCAGAGTTGTCTCCCTGCAATAAGAAACCATAATACTTAGATATACACCAGTGAAAGTGCTCAGCTTCCAAGTTAAAGGTAGGCGAGGTAAAGCAGCAGAGGGATAGCGAATTCAAAACCTCTAAGTTCTTCAATGGACAATTTACTTTTTTTAAAAAACCAAAGCACAGTGATTAACCACAATATTACTCTTGGTGGGGGTTGGTGTCATCTTCTTCTTCCTCCTCCTTCTCCTCTTCTTCTTCTTTGAGATATGGCCTCACTACATAGCTCTGGCTGTCTTATAACTCACTACTGCAATGTAGAACTCAACAGATTCTTGCATCTGCCTCCCAAGAGCTGGGATTAAAGGCATGCACCACCAAGTCCCAGCACTCTTGTCTTCTAAGGAACCATTAAGAGCAACTCAATTTTAGCACTTGGAAGGCACTTAAGGAAGGTCAAGAGTTCAAATGCTAAGTTTGAGGGTAACCAGAAAAACATGCACCCTGCCTCAAAAAAGGAAATCAAATGAAAATGATACATGTGGGACTGGAGAGATGGCTAGGAGGGTACAGCATTTGTCATGTAAGCCTGACAACATGAATTGTATCCCCAGAACCCATGGACAGTAGGAGAGTCAATTCCACAGCATTGTCCTCTGACCTCCCACTCATCACATGTACCTGTAACATGTGTAAACACACTGCCAGACTAATAAGCACTACAAAATTTTAGAAACTGTTAACCTTGGATATCATATTGGTCCCATTTTAACAGTGGATATAGTTAGTACCTAGGTTTTCTAGGAATGATTCCTAGGAATAGACCAAGGAGCACAAAGTGAGCCAGGAAGAGCAGTTTGGGGCCAGAGAGATGGTTCCGAAGTTGAGAGAATGAATGCACTGCCTTTCCAGGGATTCTAAGTTCCATTCCAGTGGGTGGCTCCCAATCACTGTAAACTTTAGCTCCAGGGGATCCAACACCTTTGGCTTCCAAGGGCACCTGCACTCACCTGTCCACATCATACACACACACTTAGTAAAAACTAATAAAAAAGAAACGTTCTTAAAAAGAAAAGCTATTGAGTCAATAACTATTGAAACTGGATGATATCAGTGTAGTGGCTAAGCTTGATTCGTAACTTGATAGGACCTAGAATCAGCATGGAAACTAACCTCTAGTCATTTCTGTGAGAGATCAGTGAGATGAGGTTAACTGAGGTGTAGAACACTCACCCTAAGTGTAGATGGTACTATTCCATAGGTTGGGGTCCTGAGGACACGCATGACTTGTCCTGTTTCCTGAATGTCATTAGAATGCCAACAGCTGCCTCATGGTCCTGCAAGCAACCCTTCCCCAGCAGACGGACTACACACTCTCAACTGGGAGCCAAAATAAAGCCTTCCTTCCTTGCCTTTTGCCAGGTACTTTTGTTGTTGCAACAACAACAAAAAATATACTAGGGGTTGGTAACATTGTACTCTGTGCTTCCATGTGCGCGTGTGCGTGCGGTGTTTGTGTGGTGTGTGCATGTGCATGTGCGTGCGGTGTATGTGTGTGAGAGTGTGTGAGTGTGCGTGTGTGTGTGTGTTTCTATCTTTGGAATTATTTTTATTGTCTTCATGACTTTAAAAATGGTTTTTATTCTATGGGAATTTCATGCAATGTATTGTGATCATATTCACCCCAACTCTTCCCTTTAACTCCTCCTACCTCCCTATGCCCCCTCAACTTTATGTCCTTTTTTCCAATTTAATGAGCCACCAAGGCCAAATTTGTGCCATCCATGTATTTCGGAGGGTTACTCACTGAAGCCTACCTGAAGGAAACTGAGTTTATCCCAGAAGCTATAAAGAATCCTTAATTACTCAGGAGTGGAGTCTTCTGGGCTGCTAGCATATTGACCAGCTTGCTCTTGGGCAAGTCTTATGCAGTGCATGAGTGCAGGGGTTGGGGTCCTGTGATGTCCAGAAGACACTGTTTCATTCCAGCCCACCCAAACCTGAAGTAGAAACTTAATGGATCTTTGGAAATTCAGTTGGATGGTGTTTTCCTGGGGCAAACACGTGAAGGAACATTTGTCAAAGTGGACACAGGAGAAAGGCTAAGGCAGACTCATGAAGGAACATTTCACTGAAACAGACACAAGAGAGAGGATATTTTGCTAAAACAAACACATGAAAGGACATGTAATAAAAACATTCTTTACTAACAACACACATATATTGATCTGTCTTACATGTGTAGTTGAGCTATACTTGTCGGGACTCCATAGAGAGAAATACACACACACACACACACACACACACACACACACACACACACACACACACACACACACACAAATTCTGGTGGTATACTAGTTTCTTGCCGCTTCCACAGACTTGGGCTGATTGGCAGAGTGAGGTCAACTGAGACAGATGTACAGTACTAACACAAGACATATGCTACTACAAGACGTGCTAAGGTAAGACACATGCTGAGACAAGACCCGTGGAGGATACATGATGTATAAATAGGTCTCAATGGACACTGATGGAGGTTGAGCTAAGCTTACTTATACAGCTAGCTATACAAAACTTGTGAGTGTCCCATATTCGCTGATCTTTGCTTCCCTGAAAGAGACACAGCAGAAATTTTTTCCTGGTGTCCCTCAGGGTCTGCTCCCTCCTGCTGACTCGTGCCAAGGCTGAAGCCTGGCTGCTCTGCTAGGCAGTGCCACTGCTGCTGATTGGTGTTTGCTATCCAGACTCTACCAAACTGGACTGCTGGTGTATCTGTTATGTGTTTGCTAGTGGACTGAGCTGCCTCTGCTACTAACTTAGAAACTAAACTGCTAATTTCTAGACAACACAGATGGGAGCTGCTCCAAAGAACCTTTCTAAGCAGGTCCATTTCCCCCATATCCTCTCTTTTCCACTACCTTTAGTGGGTGGTGGGCTAAAAGGGAGGTTAAAGTGTTTAAAAACCATCATTAAAAATAAGGGTTAAAAATTAAAGTTACAAAGAACTCTAGCTTTTACAATCTTTCCACCTCTCTTCAGGGATGGTCTCTCTCAGCTCTACCTTTGATTACGCTTACAATTTTCTAAAATATGATATTTTAAAAGCACTAATAAATAATGTGGCTGGCAAAATATAAGAGAATCCAAATAGCCTGAGGAAAAGAAGGTCTAGCAACAGGCCCAGTAATAGTCAGCAACTATTACTATGGAGTGCTCAGGAAAAGGGATTTATCAAGACTGCCCTCCAAAAGACCCAACAAGCAGCTCAAAGAGTCAGATGCAGATATTTGCACCCAACCAATGGACAGAAGCAGCTGACCTCTGTTGTTGAATTAGGGAAGGCTGAAAGAAGCTGAGGAGAAAGGCTATCCTGTAGGAGAACCAGCAGTCTCAATTAATCTGGACCCCAGAGATCTCTCAAACATTGGACTACCAAACAGATAGCATACACCAGATGATATGAGGCCCCCAACACATATACAGTAGAGGACTTCTGGGTCTGTGTTTATTCAGAGATGATGCACCTAACTCTCAAGAGACTGGAGGCCCCAGGGAATTTAGGTCAGGTGAGATGGGGGCATCCACGTGGAGATGGGGTAGGGTGGGGAGGAGGTGTGGGATGTGGAACAGTTGGAGGGTGGATTGGGGCGGGTGGAATATGGGGCGTAAAAAATAAATTAAATTTTAAAAAGAGAGAATCCAAATAGGAAGAATCAAATAACCTGATTATGTAATTCCTTGAAAGCATACAAATGGAAATCGAGATTCATTTTTAATTGCAAAGCCCCAATAAATTAATGTGTGTAACCAAAATACACCCCAGAAACAAAAACCACCATTAAAGTTGAGTTAACATATGAAAATGCATTATATAAAGAAAATTAAAGTAAATAGAAGTCAGAGCTGCAGTATAGGTTCAATATTCCTTTTCTGCTAAATGACCTGGTGCCAAGTAAGTCAAAAGGGTTGACTTTCTGGTTTGTCTAAATAGTAACTTGGAAAATTTTGACTTTTCTCTCAGGATTATGGGAATGAAATATGCAGAGTAACTAAAACATTTCCAGAAAACTTCTAAGTATTTAGACAAAATAATTAAGTCGCATGCCATAATAGATTCCGTATGCAAACAGTTTTGTGTAGAACGTTCCTGTGGCCAGCCACAGGATTAACTCACAGAGGACTGTCTGTCGTGGGTTGCACATGCATATCCGTAGAGAGCCACAGCAGCCAATTCTGGAGTAATTCTTGCAGACTTTGAAGAACACTACACTGAAGAGGGAAACCAAAACAAAATCAAATCATTCCAAGCAAATAGCAGTTAGACCTAGGGGAGACTAGAAGTGGAAGGACCTCGGAGATGGCAGTGGTCCACTTAGAACTCAAATAGTTGCCGCTCCAACATGCTCAGTCTCCAAAGCACAGATGAATGCAAGCTTCTGGTGCCAACCAGACTTGTAGCTTAGCCTAGGAACAGAGGTTTCTCTAAACCACACCCCTTTATAACATCCCTTCTATCATCCTTGGTCATGCATGGTGGCAGAAATCTATACTGGCAGCCTTCACGAGGCAGAGTGAGGGTGCTAAGGTGTTGGAAGAGAGTAGTACACAGTAAGTTTGATGCCAGCCTGGGCCACAGAAGACAATCTCAGAGACAAAATCATCCCTATTGTCCTCTCAGAGACCATCTCAAGTTGCTACCAGTAAGAGCTTTCCACCCTTTTTCTCTGTGGTCTTTAAGCACAAGCTACTTCCTTTTTAGCTGGTTATATAACGACTAATGTTCTGTAACTCTGGAAAAGAAACATTTCTAACCTCTGAGTTCTCAGACTTTTTACTCAGCCTTCCCAGGGCCTCATTTACAATTCCTCAAGCATCTTCACTGAGTCTCACTGGGGGCCTGAAAATGAAAACCTGCTCTCTCTTCTTGCCTCCTTTTCTGTTTCCTTTCCTCCTTCCTCTACTCTCAGATACAAATAGATATATGGACAAATGAATGGGTACATGCATAGTATGCTGAATCAAAAGCAACTGCTAATTACCAACCACCCTGATCCATCCAAGTAACAAGGGCCTACAGTTCACCTGAACGTCCACAGCTAAGCAGCTCTTTAAAGTGCTGATGTGGGTGAAAATTTTGAAAAGAACTCAACTAGAAGATTAGGAGAGAATTGCAAAAGAATTTTTTTTTTTCAAAATAGAGTCGCTGAAAATTTAATAGCTGGGATAACTGGTATTTTCACTTCAATAACAGTATTCATATAGTAGTAAGTTACAAGTAATATAATTAGTAAATTCAAGTTAATGTGATAGGCAATAAATTGATATGCAGTGAATTATGAGAAATACTAACCAGAATAACCTATTTTTCCTGTAAATGTAGCCAACAGTGAGTCATGTAAGAGGTAAAACATTTGTAAAAGAAGTATTCTATCATCAATGCTCTCAAAAACAAAAACAAAACAAAACCGGTATTCGATAGGAAAGTGGCTCACGGAGTTTTGTTGGCTTCGGTCGCTATTGCACTTCCATGGTTCTGAAAACTCATTAGAGCATCATAGCCTGCATCCCTAATCCTAGTGCCTGAAAACTTAGGCGAGAGGACAGATTCAGGTTCAAGGTTATCCTGAGTTCCAGGGAAACCTGGACTACATAGTCAGACTGTGTCTCAACCTCACACCCCTAACTCGCAAAAACTCCTAAAAGGGGGTAATTAGAATATTTATGAAATATACTAACACAAGCATTATGTTCAAAACTCTGGCAATGCATTGTGATAAAACTATCTTTACATTCTAAGAGACTGGAACTTTGACTGGGTTTCATAGCCAGAGTTAATACTATACCTTGAGGTCACTTAAGACTGCAAGCTACTGTATATCTGACCTGTTTGTTTAACCTGCCTTTATGAGAACAATGTAGCAACCTGCTTACCTTGTATCAGCTTTGAAAACCTAAGCTAGAGCATAGCTGTCACCTTAAATTATGTATTTTTCCATGCCCCTGACATGGAACAATGCATGCGTATAATTTGTTTAAAGCAACAAATACAAAGGTTGAAAACAACCTTCTAAAATGAATATCCATCATAATTATTGAACACAACACTTAGGGATATCAGTTGATATAAACAATAATATTTGTAGTTCTGTTTTATTGTCTGGGTCAATTAGGGTCAGTTGGAACCAGTGGCTTAATCCCTTCTAAAACTCAGTTACAAGTTTTGGAAAAGTATCACGTCCTTGCTAGTCATTAAATGATTCCAGGAGAAAGGGCTGTTACTCCTTTAATGTGATACTGGTGCATTGTTGGTGATGGGGAATTAATAATCCATTTAATCCAGGCACAAAAGCATAAATACAAAACTCCAAGTACATCTGAGAAATGGCCAGCGGATTTGCTCATTGTTCATATGCACTTGACATGTTTGTCATGATATCATTTGCTGCTTACTAGTGTAAAAAGTTCAGAATAATTTTGTGTGGCCAAGCTTTCAAACCAGAAAGCTCTATGCATTTTACATTCCATAATACAATATAGTTACAAAGTCAAAGCAGTGGCCACGTGTGGTAAGACATGCCTGTACTATCAATGCTGGGAAAGCGAGAGCCAGAAGGACTGCTACTATTCCAGCCTTGTCTATGGAACAAGTTCCAGGTAAGTCAAAACTACAATACCTAGTAAACCCTTGTACTGAAAGGGAAGAAGAGGAGGAAGAGGAAAGGAAGGAAGGGAAGAAGGGAAGGAAAGGAGGGCAGGTAAAATTCCATGCCGTGACACATGCACTGTGGTGTGCATGAACACACACACACACACACACACACACACACACACACACACACACACACACACTACTGTTACAAAATTACAAATAAGAAAATAGAAAATCACTGCCAGAATTCCAGTTTGGAATTATATAACATCATTGAACCAGTTAACAGAACTATGTTTTTTCCTGAGTATGAGTCAGATGTGGTGTTTTGTTTGTTTGTTTACCTTGAAATAAATACTTGATGTAAAGAAGAGAGGTGCTAGATGATCAAAAAGAACCGGCTTCACCTCTAGGAAATAGAAAACAAAAGAGGATTCAAAACTCTTTAACTTTCTTATATGACATTGAATCAAATAAGTTCAAATTGTGGTGGTTTCAATAAAAATGTCCCCCATAAGTTGAGGCTTGAATGCTTGGTCCCCAAATGGTGGCACTATTCAAGTAGGCTTAGAAATCTTTATGTCAGTGGAGGTGGGCTTTAAGGCTTCAAAACCTAGTGCCATTCTTAATCCACTTAATCTCTGCCTCATCCTGATGCTTTATAATGCAAGCTCTTAGATTCCTGGCCCTATCTTCATGCCTGCTGTCACGGATTCTAATGCTCTGCAACTGTAAACCAAAATCAATTCTAGGTTGTCTTAGTCATGGTGTTAAATCACAGGAGAAGGAAAGTAATTGATAAGTTTTCATGGTACATACCAGAGAAGCTACTGAATGGAATCCAGGCCAGAAGCTGAAGGAACTGTGACCGGCAAGAGACTCCATCCCAGAGAGGCAGGCTTTTATACAGGAATGCCTCACAGGAGTAAAATCCCTCCTGAAATACACAAGGATCTTAAAACCTTGTATAGAATCACAAAGCCTCTAACAACCATTTTACTTTGTGCTACAGTTGTTTCAGATGCATGAGGGCATCTAGATAATGTCAATACATGGAGTTCCAGCTTCAAGTGCAACTCGGAGATTCCTAGGACAAAATTACACCTGCTAGGACATATGTCAGACTCTAAAACGTCCAGAACCACCTAAACTGGATGTGATCATGCACACTTGGAATCCCAACATTCAAGCTGTGGAGATAGGATGATCTGATCAGGTATTCAGACTCATTCTCAGCTGCTTATTAAAGTCAAGGCCAGCCTGCGCTAATGAGGCCCCGTCAAAGGATTAATTAATTAATTAACTAAAAAGAACACAAGCCATGGGCTGAGGATATGGAGCAGTAGTAGAATAAGGGTTCTCCTAGCATGCACAAGGCCCTTGGTTGGATTGCAAGTACTTGCCCCAACTCCCCCAAAATGAATACAACTAGCAACCCTATAAGATCTATAGGCCTGGATAATTCAATTAATTGAATGCATCAAATCTTTATTTCCTTAAAATTATAGAAATTTCCACTGCATCTAAAAACTTAAGCTTATTACTTCTTCAAATAAAATCGTACAAAAATAAATGTCAGTCCAACTTGGCTCTCTAAATTTTAATTTTAACAAATATTATTTTTAAAAGATGCCAAGAATAGGGAAAATTAGTAAATAAAAATAAAAATTGATGACACCAGGTACTAGGGCTTCGGGTACGGTGCAGTTGGTAGACCGCTTGCTTAGTATGAACACGGCCCTTGGTTTGATCCCCAATACTGCAAAATATCAGGTGCATGTCTGTGATACATAAGACTTCATCTCCAAAACGGAAGAATGACAGATACTTAAGAAAATACTTACAAGGAACACCCAAATAAATCTTAAGAATGATGGAATCACTAGAAACCAAATTGAAGCTTACTTGTAAGAAGCACTGTGCCCTGATGACCATGTCCAGAAAGTTTATGAATTCCTTTTCTTGTTCATAATTATTTATACTATACCACATACATCCTAGAGAAGAAATCATAAATATAAGCATCTGGTCAGACAATAATAAAAATGATACAGAATAAATGTAAGACTACTCTCTAGTGACAAAGAAGTGACAAATTGAAAAGTTGTAAGATTCGAATAAGCTGGCTGTGACCCTGTAGATCTCAACAGGGATTTGGAAGTGATAGTCAGCAAACATGGTAACATAGGGGAAAGCTTACAGGAAAAATACTGCAAAAGTTCACTTACAATGAGTAATATTAGCTTCATGTCACAGAAATTCAAGTGACTATAAATACATGGTTGAAAATAGATGGGGGGGGGTTGAACATAAGCTACAAGTAGTAGGAAGTTACAAATTAAAAATTGAATTAATTGTATCAAATCAAAGGAACAATCATCATAGAGACTAAAACTGATTGCATAGACGTGAATAGTCAAAAATTGCTTATCCAAGAAATAAACACTTGTGATAGCAAAATTCCTAGAGAAAAATGGCAAGAAAGGGGTCAGGCTTTACTAGGGCACTAAGTCTCTCTGCTGTCACTTCCTTTAGCGCTCTAATTAAAAATAATTGCTAATACCCAATGTGCTATTAGAGGCAGGACTTGATTTGGTACACATGACCATGCTGGTCACTAGAAAGAATCAAGTCTATTATACAAAAAAAAGGTAATATTCTGTCTTGCAAATTGACTTTCTCTCAGTTGGCTTAATACTGATCTAATCACTCTTGCCAGTTCCTAGGAATACAAAGAAGAACTCTGAGATTAAGACCAGTTATCTGGTCAATTCTAATGCTCATATAGCAGGGTTTACTTAATACCACTCCTTTTTTTATTGTCTTTAAATGATAACACCACAAGTATTCATGTTCAGGATATATGATTACTAGAAAAGTGATTATAACATTTCTATAAATATATAAAAATATTAAATTGTAGAATTTTTAATTTAGAATAAGAAAGCTGTTTACTATCTTCTTCGATTCTAATTTACCTGATGCTTTAGAGCATCGATTCTTACCTTCTTGTAATGTTTGACTCAACCAATAAGAGATCCTCAGGAAGATTGGCTCATCTTTGACACAATTAATATAGTGAAGTAGCAGAGGGCTGTTTAGCACTGAGCACATCTGAGAAGGTAGCTGTAAAGATGGAACAAATCACCAGTTAGTATAGGAAATGCATGCTACAGCAAGAAGTAAAACAGTATATAGGAAACATACGACAAAAATAAAGGGTCTGGGGTCTGGGATAAGGCTCAGTGTAGAGTTGTTCCCTAGCATGTATGAGGCTGAGTTCAGTCCCAAGTACTGAAAAAAAGAGGCTCTCCAGATCAAACAGAAAATCTGAATCAGCACCTGCTCCAGTCACATACCTCTAAACAATGAATGTTCTCTAAAAGCTGAGGGAAACTTTGAAGTTGTTCTAGTGGAAGTGATCTATCACTGCTGAGATAATCAAACAGACTCATCTTCTTCTCTCCATATTCTTTGTTAGCAGAATTTAGTGCTGGTATAAATGAGTGAGAATTCCATTTCTTAAGGAGAAAAGATAATACAACAATTTATCAATGTACCAAAAAGACAGTTTAAAAAAGGTAAAATCAAGTCAGAAACGGTGGTACACTCTCTTAATCCCAACAGTCAGAAATAGTGGTAAACTTTCTTAATCCCAACAGTCAGAAATGGTGGTACACTCTTTTAATCCCAACAGTCAGAAATGGTGGTACACTCTTTTAATCCCAACAGTCAGGAGGCAGAAGCCAAGTCTAGCCAACATAGCAAGTTTCAGGCCATCCAGCTACATTTTAGAAAAATACAATCTCAAAAATAAATAGATAAAAAGTAAATAAATCTGTAAAATCAGTTGTTAAGATGTTTCCCTTAATGGGAGTCTGGATGTGGTTTGCATAGAATAGTAGATTATGAAAATCTATTTAAATATCTATGATCAGCACCACCTAAATGGTTAGTATTTTAAAGCCATGCAGCCTTTGGTACTCTAGATTACTTACTCTTTTTAGAGAACAGCCCGTAGTTGGACCTAATGGAAGTTTTAGAGGTTCTGGAAAAGCTCCCTGGTTCCTTAGCCTCACAGCAAGGAGAGCTGAAGTCCATGGATTTTTTGAATTATTGAAAAAGATCTATAAATTTAGGTAAAGAAAAGAGAATTAGGTACTCATGAATCAGAGCAATTGAGTCTAAAATTATTAACTGAATGCATTTTGATTATGAAATTTTATATTTTTATAAATCCATTTAATGTTTTAGTTCAAATATTTAAATTAACTTCATGAAAAACAATGCATTTTGCCAAGGTTGTGGTGCAAATCTGTAGTCCCAGCATTTGGGAAACCAAGAAAGGAAGATGAGTTAGAGGCCAGCCTGAGGTACCACATCGCAACCGGTTCCCAAACAAAGCAAAATAAACAAAAATGTATTCGGATCTCTGTAGGACTTCTCCCTCAGTAATCCCTTACCTTCTTCCTTACAGGCAAAGATACAGAAATCAAAGTGGGAGCGAAGAACTTATACAGCGACAACAAAGCCTGGAGGTGGGGCTGCATTCCCTGAAATAAAGTAAGAATTTTTCATTTTTCAACTCAGTGGCCAAATGCAAACTTAGAGCTCATGTTAAACAAAAGGTAATAATAAGCCAAGTCTAACCCTTTACACTCCAATTTTACAATGTGACAGAACTATAAAAAACTAAAGAAAGTATGGCATGGTGGCAAGCACCTCCCACCAATCAGCAAACAGAAGTGGAAACTCCATGGGTTCAGAACCAGCCTGGTCTACATAGGCAGCACCAAGTTTTAAAAAGTCATGTGTGGTGGTATGCAGAGCCAGGTCGATCCTAGGGGTGACTTGCCCCAGTAGGTCACTTGCAGCCAGCCTACCCTACTTGACAAGCTTGACTAGTGAAGAGGTCCTATCTCAAAAAAAGGTGGGTAAGGACTGATAAGATGGCTCAGTGGGTAAAGGCAACTGCCTGATGCCATGAGTTCACTCCTGGGACCTGAACGGTACAAAGAGAAAACCAGCTATAGCAAGTTGTCCTCTGACCTCCATAAGCATGCCATGGCATATGTGCACGCACACAGAGACAGAGACAGAGACTGACTTCACAATTAAAGCAGTCATTGCTGCTGGATGCCTATATTTAATACAGCAGATTACTAAAAAAAAAAAAAAAAAAAAAAAAAAAAAAAAAAAAAAAAAAAAAAAAAAAAAAAAAAAAAAAAAAAAAAAAAAAAAAAAAAAAAAAAAAAAAAAAAAAAAAAAAAAAAAAAAAAAACAAAAAAAAAACAAAAAAAATGCATATAATTTAAAATCTAAGTAAGTAACCAAGTCTTTTTAAGACATTAAAATTTTGCTGAATTGAATACTATACAAAGTAAGACAGCAAATAACACTTAGAAACACAGTAGTCCTAAAAATCAGGGAAATGTATTACGAGAAATGCATTGTGAGTTCGTGACTGCATGAACATCCTTCTGGTTAGTTCTTTATCAATTTAACACAAGCTAGAGTTGACTGGGAAGAGAAAAATCGCAATTGAGAAAATGCCTCCAGCGCTAACTAGCACTGATTGTTCTTCCAGAGGACCCAAGTTTGATTTGCAGCACCTACATGACAGTTCACAACTATAAGTAACTCCAGTGGGGGGGACTCTGCCACCTTTTCAGGTCTCCACGGGCATTCCATGAGCATTGTGCAGATATACATACTGGCAGAACATCTATATAAATAAATAATTTTTTAAAATTAGTTTTTAAAGGAAATATCTCTGTCAGACTGCCTGTAGGCAAGTCTATTGGGCATTTACTTGATTAATGATTGCTGTGGGAAAGCCCACCATACTATGGGCAGTCATCCTGGGCTGGATAAGAAAGTAAGCTAAGAAAGCCATGGGAACAAGCCAGTAGTAGGCCATAATCCTCCATGGCCTCTGCTTCAGTTCCTACCCTAAATTTCCCCCAATATGGACTATATAAACTGTAAGCTAATAAACTCTTTCCGTGGAAAGTTTCTTTTGGTCATGGTGTTTTATCACAGAAATAGAAGGGAAACTAGGATAATCATAGAATCTACTTAACCTTTCATGGGATGGCCTATTGTTAAATAATTAGGCTCTATGGCACACACCATTGTATATGGTCAATTCTTAACTAAAACATGAGACAGAACATGACTTTATTCCACTCACAGACACTCATGTAACCCAGACTGGCTTCAAACCTGCTATGTAGCTGAAATAACCTTCAACTGCTGCTTCGCCTACCCCCACTTCCCAAATGCTAGGATTACACGTTTATGCCATAATGTCCATTTGTAAGTGGTTCTAGGATTTGAACTCAGAGCTTTGTGCATACTAAGAAAGCACTCTATCAACTAAGCTACCCCCCTGCCCAAAACTTCTTACATTTTTATTTTTATTAACATTATATGTATATATAATATTAATTGGATTTAATATCATTGTTCAACGTAACAGCTTAATACAGCTTGCATTTTTTTCATTGCATTGTTGACTGCTGCAATAGCCCTACCTCCCTGTATTCCTCTAATATATTCTTTCAATTGATATTAATACCCCATATTAACACGGACACTTTTTAACAAGTACATGTGATATTAGTCTTTGTGTCTGGCTCCTTTTGTTCATCCTTAATGTCTTCTAGTTCCATCCAATTTATTGCAATAAGATTTCATTCTTCTTTATGGCTGAACATATTCCATTTTACATATTTAAAATGTCCTTTTTATTCAGTCCTTTATAGACAAGTACCTCAGCTGAGTCTATCTCACATTGTAAGTGCCACAATAAGTACAGGAATACCAGGACCACTTTGCTACGTTGACTTCGTTTGTTTCCCATGAACCTAGAACACTACATTGTATGGTAGCTCTATTTTTAGGGTTCTTTTTGTGGGGGAGGGGAAGGTTTCCATATGCTCTTCATATTGGCTGTACCAATTTTTTCTTTTTTTTTTCTTTTTTTGGTTTTTTCGAGACAGGGTTTTTCTATGTAGTCCTGGCTGTCCTGAAACTCACTCTGTAGACCTGGCTGGCCTCGAACTCAGAAATCCACCTGCCTCTGCCTCCAGAGTGCTGGGATTAAAGGCGTGCGCCACCACGCCCAGTGAGTTTCTTTTATTTTCAACTAAAAATAGATCTGACTTCAGATCAGCTATACCACTCATGGGCATATACCTGAAGGAAGTTAAATCAAGTATCAGAGACAGACTTGCACATACATGTTTATTGTTGCACTATTCACAGTAGCAAAAATATGTAACTAAGCGGCTATAGAGACACTTGGGCTAACCACATGGACATTCTAACAGCTGTTTGTTAACTCCAATTCTAGGGGTCTGCTGCCCTCTTCTGGCTTCTGTGGGCACTGCATGCATGTAGTAAACACACACATGCAGGAAAACACATAAAATAAATAAATTTTACATTTTTAAAAAATATGGAACCAAGATGTCAATAAAGGTCAACTGATAAAGAAAATGTGACAAACATGCACCATGGCATTTTACTCAGCCGTAAAGGAGAAAATTTATATCATCTGAAAATGGATGAACTAGAGATCAGGATGGATGAAATAAGTCAGACTAAGAGAAATGTCATATTTTTGCTTCTATGAAAAATCTAGAATTAAATATAAATATATCAGCCAGCCACAATAGCATCTGCCTATATTCCTGGCACTGGAGAGGGAGAGGCAGGAAAACTGGCAAAAGTTTAAAGCCAGCCAGGTCTACAGAGCACATTTCAAGAGAACTAGGTCTTCATGGAAAGACCCAGGCTCAAAAAGATATAGGTGTGGTGTGTGTGTGTGTGTGTGTATGTGTGTGTGTGTGTATATATATATTAAATGTCATATATATGTATGATATAAAATTAAAATGAAGCCTATGAAGGGGACAAATGTGTGAAATAAGGGAAAAGAGAGTTAATTTGATGAAGACAAACAAAATATTCCATGCTTCTCTAATAGGTAGAATTTGTGTAGAACTCTCTCTATATGGAGATATATGTGTATATGTGCATGTATATGACATGAAATCACCAGTGTTGGAGAAAATAAAAAGAAAAGAGCAATAGTATAATGATATAGTAAAATACCATAACTAAACCCCTTATTTTGTATAATAACTTTTAAAAGTAATTGTAAAAGTCCCAAAAGGGCTACCAAGAAAAGAGCATTTGAAATGTAAATTAAGAAAATATCTAATAAAAAAATTGAAGAAAAAAGTCATAAGCTAACAGACTGGATACACAAAGAGGATCCAGTCTTTTGCTGTATATGAGAAACACACCACAATAACAAAGACAGACACTATCTCAGAGTAACAGGGTGGAAAAGAGTCTTCCAAGCAAATGGTTCCAAGAAACAAGTGGGGATCATCACCCTAATATCCAATTAAAAAGATTTTTTTCAGCCAAAAGTTATTGACTGGGAATAACTTTTGGGGAAGGACACTTCATATTCATCAAAGGAAAAATCCACCAAGATGAATTCTCAGTTCCGAACATCTATGGCCCAAATGCAAGGGCATCCACATTTATAAAAGAAACTTTACTAAAGCTTAAAACACATATAGAACCCCACGCAATAATAGTGAGAGACTTCAACACCCTGCTCTCTCCAATGAACAGCTATTGAAACAGAAACTAAACAGAGACACAGTGAAACTAATAGAGGTTACCAGGACAGATATCACCCTAAAACAAAAAACTAATACACCTTCTTCTCAGTACCTTCTTCAAAACTGACCATATAATCAGACACAAACTTCAACAGATACAAGAATATTGAATAATCCCATGTATTCTATCTGATCACCATGAACTGAGGCTGATTTTCAACAACAACAGAAAGCCCACATACACATGAAAGCTGAACTATCTACTCAATGATAACTTGATCAGAGAAGAAATAAAGGAAGAAACTAAAGACTTCCTGGCATTCAATAAAAATGATGACACACCATACCCAAACTTATGGAACACAATGAAAGCAGTCCTAAGAGGAAAATTTATAGCACTAAGTACCCTCTTAAAGAAATTGCAGAGATTTTACAATAGCAACCTAACAGCACATCTGAAAACTCTAGAACAAAAAGAAGCAAACACACCCAAGAGGAGCAGAAGGCAGTAAATAGTCAAACTCAGGGCCAAAAATCAACCAAATAGAAACAAAGAACTATACAAAGAATCAACAAAACCAAAAGCTGGTTCTTTGAGAAAAACAAGATAGATAAACCCTTAGGCAGACTAACCAGAAGTCACAGAGACAGTATCCAAATTAACAAAATCAGAAATGAAAGGGGAGATATAACAACAGAAACTGAGAAAATTCAAAAAAAATCATCAGATCCTACTACAAAAGCCTATACTCAACAAAATTGGAAAATCTGGATGAAATGGAAGATTTTCTAGACAGATACCAGGTACCAAAGTTAAATGAGGATCAGATAAACCATCTAAACAGTCCCATAACCCTTAAAGAAATAGCAGTAGGACTAGATGGGTTTAGTGCAGATTTCTATCAGACCTTCAAAGAAGACCTAATACCAATATTCTTCAAACTATGCCACACAATAGAAACAGAAGAATGAACACTACCTAATTTGTTCTTTGAAGCAACATTTATGCTGATATCTACACCACATAAAGACCCAACAAAGAAAAAGAACTTCAGTCCAATTTCACTTATGAATATCAATACTCAATCTAATTCTCACAAACTGAATACAAGAACACTTTAAAACCATCATTCACCATAATCAAGTAGGCTTCATCCAAGGGATGAAAGATTGGTTCAATATATGAAAATCCATTAACATAATCTACTATATAAAAAAACTCAAAGGAAAAAAAAAATCCCATGATCGTCTCATTAGATGCTAAAAAAGCATTTGACAACATACAACACCTCTTCACATTAAAAGTACTGGAAAAGCCGGGCGTGGTGGCGCATGCCTTTAATCCTAGCTCTTGGGAGGCAGAGGCAGGCAGATTTCTGAGTTCAAGGCCAGCCTGGTCTACAAAGTGAGTTCCAGGACAGCCAGAACAGAGAATCCCTGTCTGGAAAAACCAAAAAATAAAAAATAAAAAAAATAAATAAATAAGTACTGGAGAGATCAGGTATTCAAGTTCCATCCCTAAACATAATAAAAGCAATATACAGCAAACCAACAGCCAATATCAAATTAAATGGACAGAAACAAGAAGCAATCCCACTAATATCAGGTAGTAGACAAGGCTGCCCACTCTCTCCCTATCTATTCAATATAGTACTCAAAGTGCTAGCTAGAGCAATAAGATAAGAAAAGGAGATCTTGAGGATACAATTTAGCAAAGTAGAGGAAAAGGTATTACTATTTGCAGATGATATGATAGTATACATAAGCAACCCCAAAAATCCCACCAGAGAACTTCTACAGCTGAAAAACAACTTCAGCAAAGTGGCTGGATAAAATATTAACTCAAACAAATCAGTAGCCTTCCTTTTTACAAATGATAAATGGGCTGAAAAAGAAAATAGGTAAATAACACCCTTCACAATAGTCACAAATAGTATAAAATAGCTTGTAGTAACTCTAAACAAACAAGTGAAAAATCTGTATGACAAGAACTTCAAGTCTCTCAAGAAAGAAATTGATGAAGTCCTCAGAAAATGGAAAGATCTCCCATGCTCATCGATTGGTAGGATTAACATAGTAAAATGGCCATCCTACCAAAGGCAATCTACAGATTTAATGTAATCCTCATTAAAATTCCAACACACATCTCCACAGACATGCAAAAAGAAATTCTCAATTTCATATGGAAAAACAAAAAAACCCAGGACAGTGAAAACAATTCTTAAAATAAAAGAACTTCTGGGGGAATCACCATCCCTGTCCTCAAGCTGTATTACAGAGCAGTATTGATAAAAACTGTATGTATTGGCACAGAGACAGGCAGGTCAATCAATGGAATAGAATTGAAGATCAAGAAATAAACCCATACACTTATGGACACTTGATATTTGACAAAGAAGCTCAAAATATGCAACGAAAAAGAGAAAGTTTCTTCAGTAAATGGTGGTGATCTAATTGGCAATCTGTATGTAGAAAAATGAAAATAGATCCATATTTGTCATCTGGCACAAAGCTCAAGTCCAAGTGGATCAAGGACCTCAAAACCAGATACAATGAATCTAATCGAAGAGAAATTGGGAAAGACCCATCAATTCATTGGAACAAAGGGGGTGGTGGTGGTGGTGGTGGTGGTGGTGGTAATTTCCTAAACAGAACTCCAATGGCTCAGGCTCTAAGATCATGAATTGATATATGGGGAGCTCATAGAGCTGAAAAGCTTCTGTGCAAAGGTGAGGCCTGGTAGGGGGTCAGGAGGAGAAACCAGATTAGGAACTGTGGGAGGGCAGTCCAGGAAGGGGGCAATGACTGGACTGTAAAGAAATAAAAGTAATAAAAAAAACCTAAACACACACCTATACATACACACAGACATAATAATATGCACAACACATATTTTTTAAAAGAACACATATCGCAGACACCTCTAGGACTTATATGGTTAACTGAACTCATCTTTTTGGTAAAAATTAACATACTGTACTGGAGGTTAAACCAAGGCCTCATACACGGTAGGCAAGAACTCTGAACACTTCCCTCTTTTTTCTAAGCACTGACATTCACTCTCAGCTTTGATTATGTTTTTCATTTTGTTGGCTGAGTTCTCCAGGAAGTGAGTTCCTTCAAGCTAATGACTCACCACTGGGCTTTGTGTCTCCAAAGCTTAGCTAAAAACCTAGCACAAAGCACAAATGGATTCTCCAGGGTATTTGCTGCACTCACCATTTTGGCCTGGAGATCAAGCAATTTTCTCGCACGAAATGGTTTGACTAGAAAACAGAGAGAAAAGTGGTTCTCAGCAATTGCTTCAGCAAAAGAAGTCAGTTATACTTAATCACCATGTGAGTCATATAATTTCTCACAACACATTTAAAATATAAATACCTCTTCAGTCAAGCCACTGTACAGATACTCTCAGATAAAAGTACTAAAAAACCAATTTTCAGAAAAGGAGTATTGTCACACAACTAGTGTTAATAGTTCTTTAAGTTTATAAAGTATTAAGTAAATGCTGGGTCTGTAGAGCAGAAGTCATTGAACTGGGGTGAAAATACTCACCGTTCTCCTTTGTGGTCAGTAAATATAACAAATGGCAAACATAAGGGCACTGTTAAAATAAAATAAAAAAATGAAAATGGACGTTAGTTTGAATAAAATAACACACCATCGCCTCCTCAAATGTCAATCATATGCTAAGTAAAAGAATTTCAGGCCTTCACTGAACAATAATTTCCTTATCAAAAATGCTGGATACCAGTGATTACGTGAACTGAGACATTTCAAGGCACTTAATGAAAAAGCTGAAGGATGGTACCTACGTCTAAACACAGAATTCACCGGCAAGTTATACATACTGTTGTTTACAGATAGCTTAAGGAAAAGGAAGTTTCCACAATCATTTTAATGTGTGTTTGACTATGTCTTGTGGCATGAAGCAAGATATTTCCCACTTTTCATCTTCATGAGTTATAGGCCCGCATACAGGTATGAATGCATGCATTCTTGCATGTGCACACTTGGAGATCAGATTTGAATTGTTAAATGCTTTCAATTTCAGATTTTCTGACTAGGTGTGTTCAAACCTGTTTGTGACAGTGATTTTTTTTTTTTAGAAAACTGCTTCAATTGGTGACAAGATAAGTGAGAATTATTGTTTTGCCTTTTATGTATGACTATTTGCATATGTATATATATATATATATATATATATATATATATAGAGAGAGAGAGAGAGAGAGAGAGAGAGAGAGAGAGAGAGAGAGAGAGAGAGAACACCTGGTGCCAATGAAGGCCAGAAGAGAACATTGGATCATCTGGAACTGGAGTTACAGACAGCTGTGAGCCATCCCGTGGTTGCTAGGAACTAAACCAGATGTGCAGCTTGGCATGTGGATCCCCAAACAACTGGAGCAGGGGCTATCCCAAAAGCTATTTCTTAACCATGGGATATGTTCTTCTAGCTGGGCTGCCTTGTCTGGACTCAGTGGGAGAGGATGCCCCTAGCCTATCATAGACTTGAAGTGCCAAGGCTGGAGGCTACTCAGGGGGCCCCATCCACTCAGTGGAGAAGGGGAAGGTGATGGGGGAAGGATTGTGGGAGGGGATGACCAGAAGGGGGACAGTGAGTGGGATGTAAAGTGAATAGGTAAAACAATAATAAAATCAAATGGAAGTTATATATAAGAAACAAAGAGTATTCTGGTAACTAAAAACAAAATTACATGAAAAAGTACATTAAAATATTTTAATGTTGCTTCAAAAATAGAGAAACTTAAGTAATAGTGTAGAAAAATACTAAGAAATTATATACCTATGTAAATTGTTATTTAAATGCATAAAATGCTATGAAAACAAGAGTTGCCTTGGTCATGGTGTCTCTTCACACAATAGAAACCCTAACGAAGATACTAAGATACAAAATTAAAACGTTTATCCTTGGGGCTAGAGTGATGGCTCAGAGGCTACAAGTACTTGTTCTTCCAAAGGATTCCAATTTGATTCCCAGCACACAACAAAGTGGCTCAAAATCATCTCTGTAACTCTAGTTCCAAGGGACCTAATGCCCACTCTGACTTTCTCGGGTTCCTGTCTGCACAAGGTGCAAATATATATACTCAGGTGCACACAAATACACATAAGTACATTTTTGAAACTTTTGTCCTGGTTTCCCACTTTAAAGCATTTTATTCTATTTTATACTATTCAAAAGATCATTTTCAGCAAGGCCTCATTTTCCATGGGATAGATAGAATACTTTTGTGTGCAGGGCTCTGCACACATTAAGTAGAAACTGTCTCTGAGTTCTAACGCCAGCCAATTACACCATAAATTTAAGCAACAACTTGTCTACAATCTGGCAAATAGGACCCACTCAATACAATTTTTATTAAGTTGCTGGATGAGTGATCTTCTTCATTTTAAGTGTCCATCTGCTGAAGGAATAGTTCACTTGATAGAGGGTTTACCTAGCATGCATAAAGTCCTGGGTTTACATACAGGTCTGCTGGTTCAGACCTATAATCCTGATACTCTGGTGGTAGAAATAAGATCAGAAGTTTAAGACAGTCCTCAGCTACATAGCAAGTAGGAAGCCAGTATGAGATACATGAGACCCTGTCACAGACAGATGGATGGATGGATGGATGGATGGATGCATGCATGCATGCATGCATGGATGGATGAATGGATAGATGAATGATGGATGGGCAGGCTGGCAAGAAGGCAGAGGGTGGGTACCACTCCCACTCATTCCTGCATTACCAAATAGCAAGATTGAAATTATATCTGTTGTAACTAAAATAATATGGCCCTCACATGTAAAAATATTTACTTCTGGACCTTTGAGTTTGTTAATACTTGCTGTCAATGACCAAAAGTGAAAAAGTCAATTATAGATGGGCATGGTAGCTCACAACTTTAATCCCAGGACTTGAGAGGCAGAAACAGGCAGTTCCCTATAAGTTCAAGGCCACCCTGGCTATGTGTCGAGTTCCAGGACAGCCAGAGCTTATCTCAAAAAAGAAAAAAAAAAAGAGTCAACTATTTAGTGGAAACAGAAAAGAAGGCCCAGTAGATAAAAGCTCAGACTGTGCAAACCTGATCCCTGGACTGAACACTGGAAGGAACGAACCAACTTGCAGACGGTTCCTTGGTCTTTACATGCTTGCAGCACTGAGTGCATAGCCACACTCACACACTTAAGGCATACCCACATGCATGCACATGTACACACATACATACACATAATAAATACACTAGGTTTTCAAAAAACACAATGATAGTCTTTAAACAAATTGGCATATTAGTAGTCATTACCCTATACTTTGAAGGATAGCATATTCTAAACTGCTTTTTCTGCACTTAGGAATGGATTCAGATAAGACTCTAAACATAATTTTAAGAAAGAATTTAGCTTTCAGTACAAATTCATTACCTCACACCCCTAGGATATGAGCCATTAGCAACACTATTCATCATGCTGAATACAAAATGAACGCCATCCAATTGCTGGCCTGAGGCTCCAGCTGGTATGATGGGGAATCTGACATTCTCCTTTAATCACATCTAGAAAGGAAAAATCCATATGCATCTCATACTCTGTAGTTGCCTTGATGGCAAATATTTAACTGCCACATCTGAGTCACTGCACAGAATCCTATCAAGGTCTATGAAAATGACATTTTAGAAATAATGACTTTTAAAAGCTAACCCCTTTGCTGCTAGCCATGGTGACTAACATCCTTAGCCCCCACACTTTTGAGAAGGCAGAAAGATAGTGAATTCAGTTATCCTGAACTATACAGGACACGCTGTCTCAAATACACAAACCAGAAAATAGCACCGGTGAGATGTTTCAGTAGGTACAAAGCACTTGCAGCAGAAGTCTGATGACCTCGGTTTCATCCCTGGAACCCACAGTGGAAGGAGAGAACCGAGTCCTGAAAGTTGTTCTCTGATGTTCACATGGCCACCCCGGCAGATACCTTCTCACACTCACATACAGTCCACCATGGCAGATACTTACACATACTCACATACAGTCCACCATGGCAGATACATACACGCATAGTTCTCATTTTAAAAAGCCAGTCATGGTCAAGCAAAACAGCTCAGCAGGTAACGAAAAAACCAGTTACCTGTTGCCAAGTCTGATAAGCTGAGTTAACTCCTCATATATGTCGTGGGATACACACCCACATATCCACACTAAATAGATAAAATGTAGGGGACAGCAAAATGGGTTCCCAGGTTAAAAAGGTGCCTTCTGCCACGCTGAGGGGTACAAATCCCAGGAGTCACGTGGTGGAAACAGTGGCCCAACCCCCTCAAGCTGTCCTCTAACCGCCACACATGTGCCCTGGCATATGTATACACACACACACACACTAAACAAAAATGTATTCTTTAAAACAATAAAGTTCAACTTCTAAAAACAAAAACAAACAAACAACCCCTCTACAATTTATTTCCAATCCACTTCTCTCAGTCTTACCAAGCAGTATCATCTAATACCAACTTCAACTAAGTCAGCCTGCTCTATTTTTAGTCTCCTAAAACACAACTTCCACATCTCACAGCTTTGCCTGAGATCCTCCCCTCAGAACCAACACTACTTACTTCTGTCAAAGCCCTAAACCACAGAACATGGTGGTACACCAGTACTTGGCAGGCAGAAGCAGGCAGATCTTTAAACTCAAGGGTAGCCTGATCTACATAGAAAGTTCCAAAGTAGCCAGAGCTTCATAGTGAAACTGCCTTTTAAAAAACTCCTAGGCTTGGCTCAATGCTTACATCTTTTATGCCTTTACTAATCACTGATTTGTATGGTTTCATTTTCATTATCGTATAGTAACTACTATCTTCTATTTTGCTGTCCTTTATAATTCAACTTTTTAAAAAGTGTGTAGGGTGCTTTGTCTGCATTGTATATCTATGTATTACATGTGTGCAGTGCCTGCAGAGGCCAGAAGAGGGCACCTGATCCCCTGAAACTGAAGTTCTAGTAGATTAAAACTAAAGATAGTTTTAATCCACCCTTTAAGTGCTAGGAATTGAACCCAGGCCCTCTGAAAGAGCAGCAGATGCTCTTAGCCACTGAGCCATCTCTCTTGAGCTGTTACCTTCATGTGGTTTCTTTAATTCCCTTGCTACATTTTTATACTACTAAACTACAAACAGCTAAATCTTTTTAATCTAGGAACTAGAAAGATGGCTCAGTGGTTAAGAGCACTTACTGCTCTTGCAGGGGACATGGGACCAATTCCCAGTACTCACATGTCAGCTTACAACTGTTTATAATTCTATTTCCAGCACACTCCTTTGAACCCCATGGGCACTAAGCCTGCAGGCAGTTCATGAGCATATATGTAAGCAAAACACTCATACAATAAATGTCTTTAATAAAAATAAATAAATTTATGCCTACCCAGAACAAGAAAAGAAACAGGATGGTAACATGAATTTTCATAAATAAAATAAATGTATGAATTCCATTCCCAAAGCTAAGAGGAATTTGGTTAAGTATGTGCCTTACATGATCTGTAAACTATTGATTGTCCTTGAAAATCTTCTAGGGGGCCAGTAGGTTCATTTCTTGGCATTATTAATATACTAATGGGAATAACTCTGCTATTTAATAAAAATTGGTCTATTTGCAACTTGTGAAATATATATTTTCCTTCTTAATGGTTTTGATGTAGTTTTTGCAGTGTCGAGAAAATTCAGACCAAGTCTCCCAAGGGATTCTGATGTGGTTTAAAAGGGGAAATGACAATCACTGGGCTAAATCAACAAAACCCTGTCTGTAAGGTTTTCTTAAAACATAGACAGCAAATACCACAGATGCATTAATTTGTGAGACAGTGCGGCAAAGATGTCTGCTGTGTAATTCTTTATGCCTTCTGCATTCTTAACATATCTTTAAGTATAGAACACACATTAGGTGGCATGCCAACATGTACAAATAGAGTATTTGACTGAAGCTCAATGCTGGTCAATATTTACTTACCAGAGTATCATCTTGCAATGAAGCAAAAAAGAAGCCATACAGAGAATTGATTTGCTTCTTATGATCAATAAAGTCAAACATCGCAACCAACCAACGATAAAAAAGTACCTGTTTGACAGAGAAAAAGCACTGTCCTTAGAGAAATGTAACTAATTGTTACAGAAGAATGTTAATCCCCCCCAATGTTATTTTAAAAGCTTCTAACACCAAGTAGGATAATAGATTTTTATTTCGTTGTAAAAAATTCTTTTTGAACGGGGTCCTTTTATCAAGCTATATTGTTCTGAAACCACAGGTTATGTACAAAAGGCCACTGCCATTACTCCATAAGTGGCTCTTCTCTGCTAGCCCTTAAGTGGCTTCTGAAGGACTTATCATCAAAGTATCCAAAAAGATTACCTTGGTATTACCAGAACACTTGTCAACACAGAGCCAGGATACCGCCTTAACTACAGAATCTTCTGATATGTGACTTTCTGGAATCATGTACTTCAATATCCGTGAGTTTACAGCATACGCTGGAAAACAGACCACTGCTAAATTAAACTGGATTTCAGTGTCTCAATAGTTCCTTTGCTATTATTCCCTATGGGTCATAACTCTCTAAAACCCCTAAAACAAAGGAAAAAGTAAGTTATTTTGAGTGTGTACATGTCTACATGCGTGCAGATGTGTGTGCATGTAAGCACGCATCTGTGCAGAGGACAGAGGTATCTTCCTTAATTGTTCTCCACCCTGCTTTTCAAAAAGCATTTGTATTATATTATTTTATATGTATAGGTATTTTGCCTGCATGTATGTTTGTGTACCATGTGCATGCAGGGCCCACTGAGGTCAGCAGAGGGGACTGGATCCCCTGGAACTGGAGTTAGAGACAGCTGTAAGCTACCATTGGATGCTGGGAATCAAAGCTGGGTCTTCTGTCAGAACAGCAAGTGATCTTAACCACTGAGCCATCTCGTTAGCCCCATCCACCTTACTTTTTGGAGACATGGTTTGTCAATTAAGCTAGAGCTCACAGACCTAGATAGACTGGCTGCTCAGTAAGCCATATGTATCCTCTGGTCTCCATCTCCACTGCACTGGGAAAGAAAGCCCCTGGCTTGCTTGTTTTCTTTATATGTATGGGTATCTCGTTTGCATACACATATATGTGTCACATGTGCATCGGAGGCCAGAAGAGTGTGTCACATTCCTGAGACTAGAGTTACAGAAGGGTGTGAGGCACCAATATAGGTGCTAGGAGTTAAACCCATGTCCCCTGGAAATGCAGCTAGTGCTCTTAACCACCAAGCCATCTCTCTAGCCCCTTGCCCTTGACTAGTAATTGAGTGCTGGGAATCTAAACGAAGGTTCTCATTCTTGTATGGCAAGCACTTTGACAACTGAGGCATCTCCTCAGCTCTTAAGTCAAATTATTTGACTCAAATAAATCTATTTTTTTAAGTAGGTTAAGGGACAAGACCTGGTAGCTCGTGCCTTTAATTCCAGCACCTGGGAGGCAAAGGTAGGTGGATTTCTGTGTTCAAGACCAATCTGATCTATAGAGTGAATTCCAGGACAGCCAGGGCTGTTACACAAGAAACCCTATATCAAAAACGTAGAGGGACATTAAGAGCTGACCATGGAGGTACAGGCCTGTAATCCTAGCACTCAAGAGGCTGAGGCAAAGAGATTATAAATTTAAGGCCAGCCTGAGCTACATAGCATTACCTTGTCTCAAAAAGAAGAAATGAGAAAAAGTGTTTCCTTTTGATTAAATGATTAAAATATTTAGCAATTTGGTCATTTTGATGATTGTAGGACTCGGTGAATATCAAAAGATACAATGTGGAGTTTTTCAGTCCCATGGCTTAAATTTAGGGCCTCCTGCATGTTAGGCAAGCACTCTATCACTATGCCATATCCTCATCCCGACACATTCAATTCTTAAAGCATCATCAATTTTAGTATTATATGAATTATAGCTCAACACTAAAAAGCCTTTCAATCACAAGGAAATCTCAAAGTGTTTTTCACTTTAGTTTTGCAATGACACAATAGATTATTATTAATGGGCTAAACCTACTAGCAGGTATCTTCATGAGTTGTTAAATTTAAGATTGTTTTTAAAGGGCTGGGTGTGGTAACTCGTTCCACTATTCCTAGAACTTGAGAAGCAGAGGCAGCTGGATCTACCAACCTGGTCTACAGCATGAGTTCCAGGACAGCCAGGGCTACAGAGAAACCGCTCTCTGTGAGGGTGTCAGATCTTGGAGTTACAGATAGTTGTGAGCTGCCATGTGGGTACTGAGCCATCTCTCCAGGCCCTGAGAAACACTGTCTTGAATTTTTAAAAAAGGAGGCGGGGAGTGGGTGCTGGAGAGATAGCTCAGCTGTTATGAGTATATACTATTCTTGCAAAGCACCGGAGTTCGGTTTCCAGGGCCCATACGAGTGGCTCAGAACCAACTGCAACTGTAGGTGCTCGATGGCTGTGGTGCCTCTTAGCTCTGCAGGCACCAGCATCTACACAGACACAAACATAACTAAAATGAAATCTTTTTAAAAAGACTTAGAAAAAAGATTGGCAACCTCAACTTTCCCTAAAAGCTAGGCAAGTTGCAGAATGAAACACATTCCCTTGGGATTAGCTGCAGATGTAGCATTCTGTACTAGTCTAATCATTCCTTCTTGTTCTCTATCCTGCAGTCCTTTCTTTCTATGTACTTTATCAGGTTCTATTCAATACAGTTCCAAGTATTTAGCAACAATGTTCACACCGGCATTCTGTGGAAGCATACAAATCAATGATGGCAGGGTTAGAAAAATGCAAAAACAAGCAACAAAAAAATAAAAAAATAACTTAATAAAAATGATTTTCTTGGAGATTCTAGGTTTTATTATCTCCCATTTCTATCCAGTAGCCATTTAAACTTTCAGACAGCCCCACCACTCCATCCTTGCCAGACAGCAAATGCAAAGTGGGGGTTCTACACTTACTCTATTTTCCTCAGTAACTTCTAAAATTAGTGGACAGTCTAAAGCAGCGGTTCTCAAACTGTTGGTTGCAATCCCTTTGAGGGTCATATATCAGATATTTACATTATGATTCACAACAGGGCCAGAATTATAGTTACGGGGTAGCAATGAAAATAATTTTAGGGTTGGGGGAACACCACAACATGAAAACTGTACTATAGAGTAACATATTAGGAAGACTGAGAACCATGGATTTAAAGTTTCTATGCAGTCTGATACCATTTCTAGCATACCTACTCCCAAAATGCTCATTTTTAATGTTCTCAGAGATAAATGTAATGATCTAATATGGAGAACAATACAGAAATACCTAACAGAGAAAAAAAGGAATTCCGATGGTAACATTTGACCTCAGCAAATTTCAACTTATGAAATTTATTCAATTTAATAAAAATAAAAAAGTAACAGCCAGGTACGGTGGTGCACACCTTTTTTTAGCACTCAGAAGGCAGACCCAAGTAGATGTCTCTGAGTTCAAGGCTAGCCTTGTCTATATAGCAAGTTTCAGGCCAGCCGAGGCTACAATGTGAGACTCGGTCTCAAAAAATAAATAATAAATAAATTAATAAATAAATAAATAAATAAATAAATAAATAAATGTAACAAAAGCCAGAGGTTATTCTCTTTCCTTTTCAGTTTTTTAAGATAGTCTCATTATGTGGTCTTTCCTGGTCTTGAAGTCAACACAGTCCTCAGCCTGCTTCTCTAGTGTTGACATCTACCTATGCACACTACCACACAGACTTAGCTCAAATATTAGAAACAAATGTCCAGAGCCTGAAGCATTTTACAACACCTCAATATCTGGCATACATCAGGAAAAGCTTCCTACCATTAATTTATGGCTGGATATCAGATATCCATTACATATCCAAAGGGAAAAAATGTTAAAAAAGAAAAAACCCTGCCCATTCTATATATACTTTTAAAGGGAGACACAAATGTTAAAATTGATCTCGGCAGAAAGCAATGGATCACAAACTTCTGAAAAGGTATGAGAACTAAAGTATCTAAAACCATGCCCTTCAAGGACAGAAATCCATTATGCCTAGTTTAACTATCTAGGAACACATAGAACTAATCAGTTAAAGAACAGAAATAAGATACTTGAAATCAGCCAGTATGTTCCCTTTAAAGTGAAAGCACAAATAACCACTGACACCCACTTCTGTAAGCAGAATGGAAGGTTATACATTAATATGCAAAGACAAGAAAACAGTTTGTGTTAAAGCATAGGTGTGATAGCTAGCTGTACCATTAGCGAAAACTGTGGTAATGTGGGCATAGACACTAGAACGAGAGTTAGGAGATGCAATTTTCCTGATTCTAGCTTTGACATTAAGGCTCTTTAATCAGTCTGGGCGTGTCTTCGCATCTCTGTTTTATCTTCTACATTTATTTGTGTGTGTGTGTGTGTTCCTATACGGTGTCATATGCATAGAGGTCAGAGGACTACTAGTGGGAGAGTGGGAATTGGTCCTCTTGGTCCACTACGTGGGTCCCAGGGACTGAACTCAAGTCTCAGGCTTGCATGGAGGCCTGATGAGCCAGCTTGTTGGCCTATATACACTAAAATGAAGATGAGCTATCCTGAATGCATGAATTCAGGTGAGAGAAAGCTAGAAGTAAAAAGATACTGATCAGGTGGTATTTCTTAGTCTCTCTCCTACCTCTCACCCTAACCAATGAACTTAGGACAAGAAACAGGGGAGAAAAGCACTGACTGCCAGGGTCAGAGATACTGAAATGAAAACAGTATAAAAAGAACCTTGTGAGATAAATCGAAACCTAAAGCAATGAAACAGACTAAGCGATCTTTTTTAAAGACCCTCTTTAGGAACACTATTTAATCTATGGTTCTGAAAAAAAATACTAAAAACGGTTCCTTGCATCTGCTGACAGAGTCCCACATGCATATTACTTATGAAGATGTGGCAACTGGTCACTTTCAGCAATATGCATACAGATACTCTTGGCTTACAAAGCAGTCTAAACATGGAAAATCCCACACTGCCATTGTACTAGATTGATCTTATGGAGAGAACAGGGCAACTGATTTCAACACAAAACTTAATTAGGAAAAAAATCTTAAAGGCTCGGGGGTGGGGGCGGGAGGGGGATCAGAAGTTAAGCAAACTTGGTGCTCTAGCAGAAGACTTGGGTTTGGTTCCTAAGACCCACACAGTGGCTCACAGCTACCAGCACCAGAGTACTCTGCACCAAAGATTCTGACCTCCAAAGACACCACACACACACAAGGTTTACATACATGCATGCAAGCAAAACACTCATACACATAAAACAATATAAATACATTCTTTAAAAAGCCTAGCTGTGGTGGTGCACATCTATATTCCTAATACTTGGGAGGCTGAGGCAGAAGGATCAAAGCAAATCCAAGACCAGCCTAGTCTACTTAGCAAACTCTAAGTCAACTTCAGTTATCTCATTATGTCTCCACATGTGTATATGCTTCTCGTGTGTTTTGTTGGCCTGTTGGCTTGTTCTATTATGGTTTGTTTATTTGCCTGTTATTCTTTCTTTCTTTCTTTCTTTCTTTCTTTCTTTCTTTCTTTCTTTCTTTCTTTCTTTCTTTCTTTCCTTTCTTTCTTTCTTTCTTTCTTTCTTTCTTTCTTTCTTTCTTTCTTTCTTTCTTTCTTGGTTTGAGACAGAGTTTCTCTGTGTAGCTCTGGCTGTCCTAGAACTTACTCTGTAGACCAGTCTGGCCTCGAACTCAGAAATTGCCCTGCCTTTGCCTTCCAAGTGCTGGGATTAAAGGCGTGTGCCACCACACCCCACTTATTTATTTTTTTCTAAAGAGAGAGAGAAAGCAAGCATGAGGTAGGATGGGTCAGGAGGTGGGGATGATCTGGGAGGATATGATAAAGGAGAAACCATTATCAGAATATATTGTATAAAAGAACCTATTGTCAGGCAAAACCAAAAAAGACACAATACATTTCCTTCCGAAGGGAACAAAACAAAACAAAACAAATAAAACCCACAAACTGTGAGGAAAGGCGAAACTAACAAGAAACTGATGACAAATGGAACCTACCAAACTTGCCACCTAGTGCCACATTCAGTAAAGTATCAATTGCCTCTGGAGCTAAGCCATTGTTCAAAGCCACATTTTCTATGGTTTTCAAGTGTTTTTCCAAGACCTTATATTTACTCGGTGAAGCTTTCTTAGGACCTGGAAAAAGAAAAAATAATGAAGTAATGAGACCTTGAAAATTCTTTCCATGTTCCATCCTCAACAATTACACCCTTGTTAAAGGAACAGATTTAGGCAATAAATGTTTTCCTTCAAAAAACAAGCCTTGAGAGCCTTTATTACTCAATACTTTCATCATGCACTGACATCTCTAGTGTGTGTGTGTGTGTGTGTGTGTGTGTGTGTGTGTGTGTGTGTGAGAGAGAGATTATTTTAACTTAAAACCTCTTTCAAATTAGGAGAATTCCCAAATTCTAAAGTGCAATAAATTACCTAGAAATCTTTGTGTATATAGGTGTGCATGTGCCCATTCCTGTGTATGTGTACTCATGTATGCATGTGTTGGTGGTGGGGGAAGGCAGATAATGTTGATGCTGCTAACTCTCCATCTTTTTTTTTTTTTTTTTTTTTTTGGTTTTTTTCGAGACAGGGTTTCTCTGTATAGTCCTGGCTGTCCTGGAATTCACTTTGTAGATGAGGCTGGCCTCAAACTCAGAAATCCACCAGCCTCTGCCTCCCGAGTGCTGGGATTAAAGGCGCGCACCACCACGCCTGGCTGAGAATCCTTTTCTTTAAATAAATAAATAAATAAATAAGGTGGCCCAGCAGTGGTGGTGGTGGCGCACACCTTTAATCCCAGCACTCGGGAGGCAGAGGCAGGTGGATTTCTGAGTTTGAGGCCAGCCTGGTCTACAAAGTGAGTTCCAGGACAGCCAGGGCTACACAGAGAAACCCTATCTTGAAAAACCAAAAACAAAAGAAAGAAAGAAAAGGATTCTCACTGAACTGGGAGCTCCCCAATTCGGCTAGACTTCTGGCCAGTAAGCTATAAGAAGTCTCTCATCTCAGCTGCCCTAGTACTTCCAGTATAAGCATATACACTATGCCAAGACTTTTTACATGCACACTCATCAACTGGGCGATCTCCCCAGCCTACTAGAAAGCTTTTAAAAATCACAGTGCCAGGTTCCATCCCACCCTAACAAATCAGATGGCTAAGAGTAGATGACAAACATTAATCTGTTTTGAAGAATCTCAGGTGATCACTGTGTCTGCCAACTATGCTGGGAACATGTCTTGTTTGCTCTATATTATATAATTTATAATTATTTATTTATATTACTTACGATTATATAGTAAATTATCTATAAATGACTATTACATAAAAATTTGAATAAATGAAAACATGTTTCCTTTAAAAGCATCTTACAGGTGGACATGATAGTGCCTTGAATCCTAGCATTTAGGAGAAAGATCCAGATAGATCTCTGAGTCTGAGGCTAGCTAGTCTACATAGTAAGTTCCAGGCCAGCAAGGGCTATACAGTGAGACTCTGTCTCAAAAAAAAAAAAGTCTTAAGGAAAAAGACGAGAATTATTTTTAGACAGATTCCCACTATCTAGTCCAATATAGTCCTGAATTATGTTCTTCTTACCTAAGCCTTACCTCCAGGGCTTGGAATTATGGATTTATCTGCCACTACATGCAGCAATTACAATTGAAATATTTTTAGAGAGAAATAGGACCTTGGGGGTTGGGCTGTAGCTAAGTTGCTAGAGTTCTGGTCTCTATCCCCAGCTCCACATAAACCAGACATGGTAATGCACATCTGGAATCTCAACATGCAGAAGTTAGAAGCAGGCAGATTGGGAGCTGCAGGCAACTCTCAGCTACAAAGGGAATTCCAAGCCAGCCTGGGGTACAGAGACTCAGTCTCAATTTTAAAAAATAAATAAAAAACAATACAAAACCAAACCCCTGCACATTCACAAAGAAAGCAACCTGCCTTTACCTTTCTGGAAGTATGCTACTGCTATCTGCAGAGCATCTTCAGTTCGATCATCAGCACATTTAGAATCTTCCACTGAACTGCTTTCTTTCAAGACACTCTTGGAGTTGCCTGATTTGTCTTTCACCTTCCAGTCTAAGAGAGTGGTCTGTCGCCTATTACTGCCTTGAGAAATTCTTTTTCGCATCTGGAAGCATCTAGCAACTCTTTGAGTTGCCATTGCTGTATTCTCGTTCTAGACAGAAACAGGGCCGCATTATTATTAATCAGCTAGAGACGACCATATGCTGGAATTCCCATATGCAACAGGTAATCTGTAACAAAGAATTCAGGAGACATAACCTGTAGGCTAGCTTTTTTTTGCTTGTTTTAGAAAGCCCTTGACCAAAACAGAAACAGATTAATAACTTGCCACTGTAAAATATTATCAGCTAAACTCTGACAACACATGTTCCCTTTTAAAATGGCTTCATCGTACAAATACAAAACCATTCCATTTCATAATTGCAATCTTTTTCCACACCTACCCCTCCTTGATTTTGCCTTTACTCGTTATACTCCTTTTGTGTCAGTACTAGATTAAAACCACCACACAGTTTAAAAAGCTAACTAGTAGCGAGGGCAATAATATTATCCATTTATTAATTCAAACATTTAATAAATATTTACTGTACACCATCTTTATGCCAAACACAAATTTAGTTACGGGGGCTGTAAAAATAAAACATCGTCATGGCACCCAAATTCATGAACCCTACACTGGGGCACGAGGGTTATAAGCCAATGAATTAACATGTAACTAGTGTGGTGATAGGTCAGAAACAGGGTAGAGTAGGTATTCAGAGAAAGCCTCTTGTGGTGTTTGAATGAGAAAACCCCCCATAGGCCCATATATTTGAATACTTGGTCCCCAGTTAGTGAAACTATTTAGGAAGGATTAGGGGGTGTGGCCTTGTTGGAAGAGGCGCATTTAGCTCTCTGCCTTGTGCATGTGGATCAGATATAATAAGCTCTCAGCCACTGTTCCAGTGCCATGCCTGTCTGCCTGCCACCATGATGGCTCATGGACTACACTACTCTCTGGAATAGTAAACCTCAAATTAAATGCTTTCTTTTATAAGTTGCTGATAGGAAAGTAATTAAGACACCTCTGTCAAGTGACCTTTAAGTGAAATCTAAGTGCCATAGAGGAGTGTAGCAGGGGGTGGAAGAGTATTTTATGACCAGGGAAAGGTAAGCATAAGATCGTTCAAGCAAGAAAGAACTTTGTGTGGTCAAGAGAACATGTCAACAGCAGTGTGGAAAGAGTGGAATAGAAGAAGGGGAAAGCTACGGGTGAAGTCAGAGAGGTAAGCAAGGAGATCATATTGGGTCTTGTAAGCAAAGAGTAGGGGCTCTGACTTTTCAGTGTTATAGGAAACCACAGGAGATAGAAGACTTAAAACCATATTTTTTCTGTTGAGAAGACTAGAGTCCAGAAGTGTCAAGAACACTTACCAGTTGTTGGCAAAGAAAGCAGATGACTGGTCTACAGTAGGCCTAGGCTGTGTAAAAGTGTAAAAGAAAGATACTCATTTAGAGGCAGACAGGATGCTCCATTCAGCAGCATATGTATGCTCTTGGGCAGACTATTAAAAAGGGAAAAAAAAAAAACAATTAGACACAGGAATGAGAGAAACCAAGAATGACCAATAAGGAGCCAAAACTGACTTCTCAGGTTTTAGCGTCAAGTGGGAAAAATCTATGGGGACAGATGGAATGATGTTAATCTCTTCACCCTAGAACGGATGAGACCAGAGCAAGAGAATAAGTAAATACAAATCTGGGGGAGAAGAGGTCTCATGACAGAAGCGTCCTATAGTGAGGCCGGGGAGCAGATTATGACCCCTCCCCCCCCCCATTGCATGAATTGTTCCAGCTTGTCTTGTGGGTCAACTCACAAGTCTCCTCCCCTCCCCACCCAACGGTGAAATCGGCAAACCACTCCTGACTAGGCCGATTCCCGGGATCACAGAGGAAAATCCGATCCCAGCTTACCCTTTTCAGGATTAATCCTACCTCCGCGAGTCACAGGATTCCAGAAGACCGCTGAGTCTCCACGCCAACCCCAGCCGCTAGGCAACTCACCTAGAGAACCTCTGCGACGACACAGCCTCCGGAGCCTAAAAGCCGCCTCCGCGATTCAAAGGCGCGGACCCCGCCCCGCGCATGCGCCTCGGAGGAGCCCGTCGCGGCAGAGGAGTTAGTTCAGCCAAAACACTAATTGGCTCGTGTGCCGCTCTAGGGCGGGAGGTGTCGCGCGCGCGCGGCGAGCAGAAAGTGACGCGGCCCTATGACGACGCAGCGACTGGCTCCGCCCACGTAGGCCTGCGGCGCGCCCCTGTCAGTTGCTCCTGGCGTTACTTGGCTTGTGGCGTTCTGTGTGTCTTGAAAAGGCTTGCATCTGTCCTTCTGAGTGAAACAGTGCTAAGTGGCTAGAGTTTAATGCGCTCACGTGTCGTGTTCATTTTGCCCGCATGGACCCCACCCCCACCCCCCAGATGTGCAGGAAAAAATGTGAAACTCAAGTTTGACAAGAAAGGTGGATTTTCCCCTATGCTGCATGACTTAAAAAGTGTCGCTTTCATGTAGAGTTTGGCACAGTGGGGCAGAGGAAACCACAAGATCTGCCTGATTTTGACAGGCGATGGGTACAAGTAACTTAAACTCACTAAAACTAAACTGAGTGAGAGATTAATATACCTGAAAGGCTGTCAACATGTAGAAAAAAAAATCCTAACTTTAAAGAACTAACTGGCCTTAAACTAGCAAAACCAGCAACAAGAACTTAGGCCAGGGTCTAACTTTAGCCCCTAATTTAATATCTATTAAACTAGGAGTAAAACCCAGTGTGGTGTCTGGAGCCTATCCCAGCACAGGAGACATGAAAAAGGGATGGATCACTGAAGGTTCAAGGACTCCCTAAAGACAGTTTGACCTTTGCCTTTAAAAGGAGAAACATACCTAGGAATAAGAGATCAATTTAATGCCTCTCAGCGACTTGAGAGCATAATATTATTATGAACTTTATGCAAAAATTCTTTTTTGTTTGTTTTTCGAGACAGGGTTTCTCTGTGTAGCCCCAGCTGTCCTGGAACTCACTCTGTAAACCACTCTGGCCTTGAACTCAGAAATCCGCCTGTCTCTGCCTCCCAAGTGCTGGGATTAAAGGCATGCACCACCACTGCCCAGCATGCAAAATTATAAAAGAAAAAAATTATCATGTCAGATAAGCATAATCGAGGATTAAGTTGAAGTATCTGAGATAGACTACAGCAGAAATAACTACCACGTCTCACATGGCTTTCAGAGTAGTTTGACAAAGTCATTTACTCATGCATAAAAATTGAGACTGTCCATTTTTTTCTGGTAGCTGCTCTTTAATAAAATTGAAATTTTTATCGAGCCATTTTTCATGCTTTTAATGATTTAATAGACTCAAAGAAGTGTAAACTGGACAGGATTGAAGGCTTCACCCTCCTTTTCACAGATGAAATGGTACCCTAAGTGACAAAATAGCTTCCTTAGCATGACAAATTTGTGGCAGTACGACTTGTCACTTTATGGACACACTGTGGTGAGGTACACTGCTTCATATTTATTTAATGAACCCTTGGGGGTTTTTTCTAAAATAATTTTTCATCTTTTCCTTTGACTCACTCAATAAAGACCTTCCTAAGCCTGGACATGGTATTAGGTTCCTGACTCAAAGGCTTTCCCTCTTGCATGGTAACAACCAAAAAAAAAAAAAAAAAGCATGGAGGAACTTAGAAAGATGAGCAAGTTAGTAGCCTCATATGTATACTGAGATTATCTCACCCTTATTCTCTTCTCTTTCATCTAGACGTTTGTTTGTTTGTTTGTTTGTAAGCCAGAAGCTAGGTGCACATACCTTTAACCAAGCACTCAGAAGGCAGAGGTGGATTTCTCTGAGTTCCAGACCAGCTAGTGAGACCTAGTTTCATAGAGGAAGAGGAGGCAAAAGAATCTACTTTGAGGCCAATTTAGGCTACAGAGTGAGACCCTGTATTAAAACAAATTACACAAAAACCTCAAGTAATTCACACAGACAGAAGAAGCTGAGTCCCTTGGCTACAGGAACCTTTCTCTCCAGATTTGCAGATATCCACACCATGTCTTCCAAATTTCAAAAATCTTTATTTTGAAAGAATGAGCGAAAGAAGACAAGTATCAATTACCAAGAACAATGGCACTGAAGAAATACAGTAAGCACTCTCCCTACACACAAACCCACCCCCTTCCCCATCACAACAATATTAAAACCACCAAAGCACATTTAACAAAGAGAAACAGCAGTATGTAACTACAAAAGCGAATTTCCATACTGGTCAATCCAACTAACCCATGTCAAATGTCCCTCCCCCAGCTAAACTCCACCCTCTGGAATGCTGAAGAGGACAGTAGTAAAGTAGACATTTCTAGGGGGTGTTTGGGAGTTGTTAACTTTAGCAAAGTTGGGTGGGGAATCGATAGGTGTAGAGAACTCTTCCTACAGATAAATACTGCCTACAGCTTCTCCATCCAGTTGCAGGTTTCAGAAAACCACTAGGGTTGGAGATTGAAACTTGTACCAGGACCAATCCCTGGTCCCTCGGTGGAAACAGTGGGGAAACTTCAGCTCCTGGGTGGCTACTGAGAATGGTAAAGTGGGGCTGCTTTGTGCTTAAAATAAAAGTTGACTGTGTTTAGTCAAAGGTTACTAAAGAGCTCAATAGCTTAGGTTCAGACAAAGGCAAGGCAACCCCTCCCACTGCATCGCTTGAAGGATCAAACTAGGTCATTTGTTTTCCACCAGGAAACAACTCTCTTTACTAGACAGTTCTTTTATTCTATCTTCTTCACTAGAATAAATTTATAAAGGGAAGGACACTTGTGCAGGATTAGTTCAAGATCAGAGCCTCCTCTACAAGTACGTGTATACCCACACACGGCAGTTAAATACATTGCCCCACACATAATCTCACAGTCACATGCTTGCTGGAGTCCATCTCACAAATACAACTCAATAGTAGCCATATACATGTACATGCAGCAAGATGTGAGTGTTGCTCCAGAGGAATTAAAGGTGGTGCACGAATGTCAATGTGGGGAGGTCATTTTAGGGTATAGATGTACACAAGCCAATTAACTTACAGATTGTACTTTTCTCTTTACTCCCAAGATAAACAATCAAAGGAAAACACACACACACACAGGCACACACTGATGTCATCTTGGGTGTCAAGGAAGCCACCGCCTAGAAGGTCCATTCTTTGTACTTCCAATTTTTATGACACCTTCACTTTGCCCTGGGGGGCCTTCTCATACAAGGATGGTTGCTCTTCTGCACTCTCAGGCAAGGCCTTCTTCTCAGAAGATCTGTCTTCAGGCTTGCGGGCAATCAGCAGGCGGCAGGTGAGCAGGATTCCAAACACCAGAGCATGGGCATAACGTTTGAGAGGATCACCGACCAGCTGGTGGAAGAAAAGCACGGCCAACACCAGCAAGAGCAGGAAGAAGTTGGCCACATCTTTGGGGCGACCGGGTACCAGGGTCATGACAATGCCACAGGCCACTTCAAGAGCACCAATACTTTTCCGAAGGAGAATGGAATTGATGCCCATTTTCTTCAGCAGAGGAAGGGCTCGAACGTAGCTCTTGTAAGCACGTTTCTAGAGTAGGGACATCATAAGGAAATCAATGCATTAACCCCATGGTTAACATTACAATAAAGAACATATCCGCAAGAGTCTTTTCCCTACCATCATCTTTAGAAGGAACCATTGAACCACAAAGGCCCTCAGCCAACCCAAACACTACCACCTTGACCTTAAATGTAGCCTCCTGAGCTGTGAAAAAATCAAATGTGTGTTGTTCACAAACTGCTAGTCTGTAACATTTTGTTATGGCAAATCTGAATGGACTAAGATAGGCACCCAAAGTAATAATGCAGCAGAGCTGCTTCCGTAAGTACTTTTAAAAGTTGCTGCCTGTAAGTCACTAAGAAATCAAAGGAAATGCACTGAACCCATAAAACTGATCCGTGTAATCCATAGCCATACTTTCTAGTTCCTGCTTTGTCCAAACCCAGATGCAAGACAAGGAATGGGAAAGCCTCAGTAATTTGAACTTCCTTTATTGGAAAGAATGATAGGTTTTCTAAAGCAGAGTTGGAGTATATATTTGTAGACTCAACCAAACATTCTGATGAGTTTTTTTAAAATGTGGCTACAGTTGACAGTACTTGCCTAGCATGCATGATGCCTTGGGTTCAATCCTCAGGCTGCATATATCACACATGTTGGCACTTGTCTGTAAGGCCAGTACTCCCGTGGTAAGGTCAAGAGAACCAGAAGTTGAAGGTCAGCCTCAGCTACATAGAGAGTTAGAGGCCATTCTGCTACACATGAGACCCAGTCTCGAAGAACAAACCCTAACTCCATTCAGTGGTTCAGTATTTATTGTTTCTGAATGCTAGACATTTTACTAAGCATTCCAAATGCAAATATGAATCTGTCAAAAGGCCTTACCTTCTTGAAGCTTGAAGTGTAAAAGGGAAAGGGTAGATACTGAACTGTGTGAGTGTGATAAAGTGTTAAGTTTTATATAAAATAATGTAGGGATTATAGCAGGGGCATATCCTCAGATCTCAGATGGTGACAGCAAGAGTGCAGTCTTAAAAGAAAAGCTGGTGTTTACAAGAACAATAAGGGCTTGACAAACAGAAGACACCAGAAGAGAGGAAAGACCCTGAAGCATAAAGCAGATAAATGTATTGCAAACACTACCTCACTTTAGCATAGAGAGGGAAGAGAAGACATAAAATAGAAGCAAAACATACAAACTGCATCATGGGAAATTTTATTGTGCTATTGAGCTTTGGACTTTGGCTTATATCCAGTGGAAGCAACATAATTTGATTCTAAGGAATGTTGTATTGGAAACCATGGGGATGTATTGAACAGGTATACTTGCCAACAAGGAGATTGGGTGAGATGCCTAGACTAGCAATAAAGCACGTGCGTGTGCGCATACACACACACACACACACACACACACACACACACACACACACACACACACACATACACACACACCAAACAAATATAAAAACAATTCTAGGGCTAGAGATATAGCGCAGTTTGGAGAATGCTATCTTAGTATGCAGGAGAATGAACTGAGAATGTTAAGACATAGCGGTTTATAATCCTAGCTTGGAAGGAAAAGGTGGGAGGATCTGAAGGTCAAGGTCATCCTCAGCTACATAGTGAGTTTGAGCCAGATCTGGATTCTGAGATCCTTTCAGAAGGAGGAGGAAGAGAAGGAGAAGGAGGTGGAGAAGGAAGAGGAGGAGGAGGAGGTTCTAGAATTCACAATTAAGAGAAAATAGGTGAATTTGTCTTTATGAATCTGATTTATTTAACCTAATATGATCCCCAGGTGCATCCATTTTCCAGCAAATGATGTGTGTCTCTTTGTCTCTGTCTCTCTCTGTCTCTGTGTCTGTCTCTGTCTCTCTCCAACTCTCTCTGTCTCCCTCTCCCTCTCTCTCTCTCTCTCTCTGGTCCCCTGTAGCCAGCCTGGTCTCCATAAGTAGCTGAAGATGCCTTTGAACTGCTGAGCCTCACACTGTACCTCCTTAGTGCTAAGATTACTGGAGTACGCCACATAGCCCACCATGTTCACGTTCTAATTAACACTGCAAAGCTTTTCAAAGAAGAATGTCTAAATAACTAAAGTTGGAGCTTCTGAGGGATGAACAAAGGGAACAAAGTAAATTTCTGCGAAATTCTACAGTCTCTTCAGGTCTCAGAACTTTCAGATATGCACTGAATAGCTTCTCCAGATTCCCCACCCTCTCCAGCATCAATCACTTAACATTCAAGAATAGATTCTTAGCTAGGCAGTGGTCGTGCACACCTCTAATCCCAGCACGTGGGAGGCAGAGGCAGTCAGATCTCTATAAACTCATGGCTAGCCTACTCTCAATAAAGCGAAATAAACACAAACACAAGAGTAGATTCTTATCTGTGATTTTCTGAAATCTGTCAGCAAGCATCCTCCTGTCCCTGCAACCATACCCAGAAGAAACCTGATTTTCAGCAATGAGAATCCAACCAGGGGCTTCAGACATGCAGCTTGGTAAATGCTCCACCAGTGAACCCTTTTTGCACCCCCCCCCTGCTTCTTTCTCAAGAGAAAACTGAATGTGGGCAAGGCATTTCACCAAATCTTTAGTTCTAAGCTGAGCAGATATCCATAGGAGCTATTATCCATGACTCCAACGGAAGACTGTATGATTTATTTGAGCTAGGATGAATAGTGACATTATAGGGAACCTTGATTCTTTCTGCTGTGGCGAGGACAAACATCAAAAGACTTCATTGCCAGCTCCTTTCTTAATGTGTACTGCAGGCCACCTCATTTCTAGCAAATGAATGATGTCTTGAATCTGTAGTAACTGATCTCTAAAGACATTAATGTTACTGATGACAGGTGTAAAGAAAGCTCACTTTCCCCAAAAGCTGTCACAATTCACTTTTTTATGTCTGGTTTTATTTTTCCTTCAAATGAAACAGACCCTGAAACCATAGTTTCCTGGAAGGGACAAAGAAATGGGAAACAGAAGTGTTTAGTCGGGTTGGGAATTTAGCTCAGTGGTAGAGCAAGCACAAGGCCCTGGGTTCAGTCCTCAGCTCTGAAAAAGAAAGAAAGAAAAAAAAAAGAAGTGTTTAGTCAAATGCTTCAGATCTCTTCAAAGGCCATCAGGCAGCACTATCCTTGGACCTGTCTTTGTTTTGTTACTTGGATAAAATGGCAGGTAGTGTATTGCTTCAGTTTCCCCCTTTATATTAGATGAGTATTTTGAAAATTTAATCGAAGATTCACAATACTGTAGCTTCAACTGAAAGTAAAACTCTCTCTCTCTTTCTCTCTCTCTCTCTCTCTATCTCTCTCTCTCTCTCTCTCTCTGAAACACACAATGAGAAATCTTTACTTTTGTAAGCCACAGTATCCATTTTAATAATATCGATGAGTCAAGCAGGTCCATCCTTTTGGTATGAGAACATATGATTCAGAAAAGAGTAAAAAAAAAAACACACACACACACACACACACACATTGGCCTTTTCTTTACTCATCCCCTTTTTTTCTCTTTTCATTTATTCTTCATAACATGCCAGGGCCATGATCTCATATTAGTGACATTAAACTTGAACAGCTAGCACAAGAATGTCAAATAATAATCACAATAATAATCGACCTTAGTCAGCTAACAAGACAAAGCAGGACTAGAGGGTAAGGAGTTTGATCCTCTTTAGTTCATTTATGCCAACTAGTTGAAAGAAAAAAAATGGGCTAATAGACTATATAATATATATGTATTTAAAGTGAAGAAAACATATGCAACTATTTTATATTGTTAGAAATCAGGACAATAAAATTACCCTTGGAAAGGTAGTAACTGGGTGCTGCTTGTCTGCTAATGAATACATACTTACATGGGAATATTCTGAACTTTTCTGTACAGTTATGCAGCGTGTGTATGTGTGTGTGTGTGTGTGTGTGTGTGTGTTGTACTCCAATACAATTTACAGAGAGAATTACATGAACGTGGAAGTGTGCGCTGACAAAAATATATTTTGCCTAAAAGTCTCAGCCTAGTTACTATCTTAGACCACATAAAACCTACACAAGCTGCAAAATTTGCTGACTCACGTTTGAGATTCATGAATTTTTGTAGGGAAAAAAAAGCCACCCGTGAATCATAGAGCATTATCTGAATGCAACAAAAAGCTCATCATGTTTAATTGCTAACTATTCACATGAATGATAAGTACCTTTTCAGCAATGCCGCTTGCCATTGTCATTAATGGCTCCCTAAAGAGGACTCTAACAAACCTGATCCTATTAAGCAAAGGGGATCCTGTCTACAATTGCTTCTTAGAACAAGTGAATCTGTCCTCTACTGTTAAGTCAAAACCACTTAGAAACAAAGTCAGATGTTGGCTGACTGAGGGTCATCAAGATCCCAGTGGCAGCTTTGATGAGACGTGTATGGTTCAGCTTGTGTGGCTGTGTGAACCAGGCAAGTCACATCACATCTCAGGGTCTATTTTCTCTCTAAGGGAATAGATATACTGCACCACCTCCAAGAAGTCTAAGCATCAGTGAATTACTACCCTATTACCTAGTTGGAAGGCAATTAATGGCACTGATTGGAAGCATAAAAGATTGCCCATGGACATTAAATAAACTGCACAAACATGTTGGGAATGTCTCACTAGGATTGCACAAACAGGGGAGCATTTAACTAACTACAGATAACCAAATGAATAGAATCAACAAATCTTTTCTATGAGGGGATAGAAAGAACCAGAGATTTGCCCCATGGTCCCCAGGGTCCAAATCCGCTGGCTTCTTTGTGACAGGATTTTGGTGTTTGCTTATTAATACATATGTGGTCGCCTGTATAGAACCACCACTACAGAAAGCAGTATCCAAATTGCAGGCAAGTTATTCATCCGTATACCCCCAGTCACTGCACAGGAAACTGCTTAGAAGCGTCTGTAAGCATTGTCTCCCAATTCAAGTGAACTAATGAGGTATTCAGTCAAGGGAGTCTCCGATCACACAGGAGTCACTTGGGATATAGAAGACTATAATAACACTTCCTTAATCTGGGGGAGGTATGAGACAACACATACCAAATGGATTATTCAGAGATACATATGCTAATTCTCTAGAAGACTCACTGTGCCTTATACAGCAGCAAGTGGATTCTTCAATATTATGTGATTGCATAAAGGTCTGCTCACAAGGGCACATGAAAGTACATTTTGTTCTGCACAGTTGATTCCAGCCCCTTCAATGATTATTCAAATTAGTTTGGAAACCACTGCATAAAATAGAATCAATTATCACCATCATCTCACCCAACACTTTCCTTGAACACCTACTGTAGCAAACACTGTAGCAGACATTATAAAAATGCTGTCTCGGTTAACGTTTACAACCCTTTGAGGTAGGAATTCTTATTTCCATGTTACAAATAAGGAAACTGAGATGCCAAGAGTGCCAGAATTCTAACTCTGGACTGTATGAATCCAAACCCTGCACTCTTCTGACTAATACTTCCTGTATTCTCCAGTAGGGCCAGGAGAAAAATTCATAGTATTTTGTTTGTTTTTTTTAACACTTTCTCTAGTTACTCTTCATAGAGGGAATCATATCTAAGATAACATAATAGCTCTATCTATCTCCTATCCATCTATCTGCCATCTATCTATCATCTATCTATCTATCTATCTATCTATCTATCTATCTATCTATCTATCTATCTATTGAGATGGGGTCTCAATGTAGCCCTAGCTGTCTTGGAACTTACTATGTAGCCCAGGCAGGCTTCACAGAGATTCACTTGCCTCTGCTTCTTAAATGCTGGGATTTAAAATGTGTACCACAGACCTAGCATATAATGGCTTTAAAATAAAGATAAAAATAGACAAAAAACAAATGCAAAAATATAAATTTGAAAAATTGGCTCAAAAATAAAGCCTCAAAATGAAGGTTTGGGTCAGGAGGCAGAGGCAGGTGGATTTCTGAGTTCGAGGCCAGCCTGGTCTACAAAGTGAGTTCCAGGACAGCCAGGGCTACACAGAGAAACCCTGTCTCGAAAAACCAAATAAATAAATAAATAAATAAATAAATAAATAAATAAATAAATAAATAAAGGTTTGGGAATTGAACGCATGCAAAAGAAAAAGGAAGAAGAATGTGTCAGGTATTTTAAAGAGTTGGTTGTAGGTTCTACCAACTAAAACAATTCAAGAACCTTTTATGCACATGGTTTCCAACCTCTTGTCTAACAATAGCTTTTCCTGTGATTTTGGATAAATCATTAAATCTGCTGTACTCCAATTACCCATTAGTAAAATGCAAAGGTCTAATAAGATGAATCTACCTCACAGATATGTTCTAAATAAATAATCTTAGAACTGTATCACCACCACCAGCTTGAAGTCTTATGAGAAATACCACTGCAGCCAATATATGACTAACTCCACTAATGCGGAGAAATCACTCCAAGATGGGAAATAGAAAAGTCTAGATAATCACACCATCTGTCCTAAATGTGTTGTTCTGAAGGGCTATTGACCTCCTCTCAGAAACAAGAGATGGCTCATGAACTGCATAATCAAGAATAAACCAGAGAAGACTAAAGAATGGTGATGAAGCAATGCTACGAATGACTCATTTGACTCATTCATTCACCCTTCTATCCCACAAATAGACATACATAGTTATATATTCTTATAGATATTATTTTTTGGCTAATAGATACTACTTTGGAGAATATATATATATATATATATTGCCTCAGGCTATGTACCTCAAGCTAACCTGAAACTTCTAAATCTCCAGCTTTTGCATGCTAAGTGGTGTCCACAATATATATCAAGCACATTTTGTTCAAGAACTGAATACTGCCTCCCTTTTATGTGGGCTCCAGATTAAAGCTGGGACAAGTCTGGGCACTATGCAGTGGGCCCTATGTCAGAAAGCCATCACCAGCCATAGCCTGGCACTCAGTGTAGGAGGAGACCCTGGAAAAGAGCAGTCTGGAAATCCTCTATAAGGTTCAAATCACTGTGGCATCTACCTGCCAGTTAGATAGTATTTCCACCCTTCCAAAAGCCTCGTAGACAGAAACACAGAAGGAAGCTAACACACACACACACACACACACACACACACACACACACTTTCTCCCTACTGCTCTGTTAGATTATACCAATTTAAATCTTTTTCTTTTTCTGCCAGATCTTCAGGCTTGTTTTCTCTTGCTTTCATTCGGCTGCCATAGACAGCTCCACTCCCTAGGAAGCAGCTCACTCTAAACCCATTTGTGCCTAGTACTCCTCATGAGCTCCTGCCAAGCTGGGAGGAAGCTCCCCGGTGGTGACTCCATCTTAGTCCAATTGCCTGTGGAGTGTAATACTGTACTTAGGATGCAGCTTGGGGGGGCCTTTAAAGCAGCTGGGCAAGGTTCAGAGTGCAGGAAGCACAGTGAGGAAAGCCATGTTCCTAAAGCAAAGGAAGGCTTAAAATACCTCTGGTACACAGGCACAGAAGTATAAATAAACGGACATGTGAAAAGTAAAGCATATTCGTGGATTTGACATCGAATACTTAAACTAGTCCAGGCAAGACAAAAGCAGAAAAGCATTTCTTCGCCGCCCCTTCCCTGTACTTCAACCTCTTTGAGCCCTTTGGTGGCTTTTGCTCCCTCACCCTACCCCCTTCCCCAGTGCAGGCAGCCTTGGCTACTTCTTTTGACCTGCTTTCAATTCCATCTGCTCTAGCATACTGGAGGAGGGGAAATGAGGAGAAGCATATTAGGATTTGCCACTGGGGCTAGCCCTAAGCCACCCTCCCCCACCCCTGAGTAATCCCGTGGTAAGGAAGAAGCAGACCGCCCAAGCCAGAGCTGTGTGCAAGTATTTTCTGAACATCTCCAATCTGCCAGACTTCATTCTTTTGCAGCTCATGTTGAGGGGCCCTGGGAGGCTCCGCAGAGGGTTCTAGGAGCACGATGAATTGCTCTCATGTCTGAGGCTATTCCTTCCTGCCTCAGCCCTAAAGGAGAGACCCTCTTGCCTCTTTTCTCTCTTTCTTCTCTTCCTCCCCTAAGCTCATTTCCATCTTGACCTTGAGAGCCCAATTGTGTGTGCTTGCCCCCATGGCTGGCAGGCACCCTGCCAAAGGCTTCTCGAAGCAGGTTCCCTACAACCCGGGCGGGGAATGGATAAAGTGACAGGGGCGGAGGTGAGAGGCCGAAAGTGCTGGAAACAGCTCTTGCTATCTCCTAGTACTCCACTACATAGGTCTTCATCGCACCCAACTGGGGAAGGTAGCCCAGCCCCCAGTTTGCTGAGCTGTTTTGGCCAGTCACCTTCGGGCATTCCAACTCTGCAGAGAGGAAACCTGCAGAGGGCCTGGCTCTGGGCACTCACCGGAGGCATGGTAGGAATTACAGACGGTAAGAACAGACTTGAGAGATTCTGTAGATTAGCCCCCACACAAGATAAAATAAAACATCCAGCTCTCTCTCTATGGAAGGGGCAGAAGCAGAAGATGCTCAGTGACCTTTATTTGGGGCAAGACTGATTTGTCTCCAAGATCCAGATCATACCCCGGTGCCTAAAGGAATACTGTCAGCTCTGCACATGGGATGACGAAGAATACCTAGTCAGCCCCTACAAACTGCTAGCTTTAGGAACCCGTCTCCCCACCCCACCCCCAGCTCTTCCTCTCTTTCCCCTTTGTTCCTCCCTAAAATAGATAAACTCTGCCTCCCTAAACTCTTAGCTTAGAGGGAAGGGCTCAGACTTGTAGACTGGTTGTGCCTGGGACTTTGGGTGTGTGCTGGGAAGAAGGACAGGCTTAGGGATGACAGGTGCTACGCAGGTCTCAGCCTCCTGCTTGACTTGAAATTGGGGGTCTTCGCTGGACAGCCCCTCCCCCAACCGGCATGCAGTAGCACCAAAACAGTTGCTCCCAGCATAGCCCACAAAGAAATCGCTCTCGGTCCAGCTGTTCCTTCTGAGCTGCAAAGTTGTTAGGGAGGAGGGTCCGGGGTTGGGGGAGAGGTAAGGGAAAGGCACCGGAGCGGAGAAAGAAAGGAGAGGTTGTCACAATCCCACAGTGGAGCGCTCCTCGTTGCTCCTTTACATCACTCACCATCTCACTGTAGGCATCCTTGCTGAGCCTGGGGGTCAACTTGATGGTCCCCATGAAAACAAAGAAGAGTCCCAGGGCCACTGAGAGGGCCATGATAGTTATGGTTCGTGGGGATGCCATGGGGTCACCAAGGCAGGTCCCAACTAATCCCTCTGCTTTGCGCAGCCCGGCTGTCAAGGCGCAGGCAGTTAGCACAGGGAGAGCTAGAGGCACGCTGCGGAGGCAGCAGAGAGAATGACAAAGGGAGAGGAGGGAGCTAGAGAGAAAAATTGAGAGATCGAGATTCAACGACTCTCACTACAACAATCGCTGGGTCCTAATGCCCTACGCTTGCACCTCCCTGCGTAAAGGACGGTGCCGAAGTTAAAAGAAGCCCTGAAGTGAGACGGAAACTTCCAACTCCTAAGTGCAAAGAAGGCAATGTGTGCCTCGAGTTCGGCCCCAGGAATGAGGAGTTTAGAAAAATGTCTTTTCTACTATTTCCCCAGGTGCACTTTTAATCCCCCTTACACCTACCCTTCTGTTATCCACTCCCCCTTTCAAACTTCATCAATCAAACCACCAGTCTTCCCGAAGTCATTGGTGTCAACACTCAGGGAGAAAACTGCAAGCCCTACCTGATGGTTCAAGCCTGGAATCCCAGTATTCTGATGACTGGGGCAGGACGATCTGAATCCTGGACCAGCCTGGGCTACATAGTTAATTCAAGGCCACCCTGGACTACTTTCTAAAAGCCCTTCTGAAAAAAAATCACACACACACACACACACACACACACACACACACACACACACACACGAGAGAGAGAGAGAGAGAGAGAGAGAGAGAGAGAGAGAAATTGTAAAACCATAAAGTTCTCAGGATTGACCGTAACCAAAGAAGGCTTTGTCTTCTCCTTTAAAAAAAAAAAAAGTTATGGTTCGCATTGCTCAGTGGCTAACCCTTAGGCTTTACATTCAGTATTCAAAAAATTCACATGGGGCTAGCTGGAGACAGAGCTCAGTTCATAGGGTACCCCCCTCCTCTTTTCATTTTGATCCTGTCTCGCAAAGATTTATCTTTCAGTAGGTCCCACTGCCAGGTGCCATGCACTCACTGCCCCATCCTATGAGCCTCCCCACTGCCCATATTCTGGTCTCCCCTTCTCCTTCTCCTTAGTCTTCATTCAACCTTGGCATTGATGTTACTTACCTCCTCCATAAAGCCTTTCCTGATAGATACCCAGCTGGATAAGACTTTTTTTTTTCTCTTCCTTCAATGATCTATTACAAAAACCAGTGTTTATTGAGTGGTTCACAGAGGCAAGAAACTGCCCTTGTATTAATTCACTTAGCATGTATAGCAATACTGTGAGATAGGTACGAATCCTCATTTATGATTGGGAACATCAATGCCAGATTCAAATGACTAGACAGCTATGTGTAGAGGCCAGACTCAATTGGTTTTGTTAAACCCATGAAGTCTTTGTTTATTTTGGGAAGGGATAAAATGAGCACCAGAGCCTCTAATTAGATTTGTTGCTCTATTGCCCAAAAGTGCGTTCAGAGGTTCTATACACGTAGAACATGGCCAGTGTAGAACTCACACTGAAAATGAATGGGGAGATGACACATCAGCATCGTGAAAAGCCTTATAGGCTACGCAAGACTGGCCAGTGGTCAGAGGGTGCTGTGTTTCTTTGTTAGAGCAGAGGGACATTGGGCAAGCTGGGTGGTGACCACTCCAGGTGAGACTACATCTCACCCCAGAGAGACAAGCACGACTCCAGTGACACTACTTGGGCACGGAGGTGAAAATCCTGAGGCTTGTACTTGGCTTTCTGTTGCTATGCAAAACATTGATATCAAAAGTGACCTGGGGAGGGTGAAGTTTATTTCAGTTTATACTTTATAGCCTATCATTGAGGAATGTGAGGGCAGGAACTAAGGCAGGAGCCTACAGCCAGGAACTGAAGCAGGGACCTTAGACAAAAGCGCATTACTAGCTGACTCCCTTGCCTTACTTGGCTACCTTCATTGTACAAGCCAGAAAACCTGCTCAGGTGTGGCACTGACTGCAGTGGGCTGAGTCTTCCTCGATCAATTTACAATAAAGAAAAAGCTCTACACATGTACCCACAGGACAATCTACCTGAGACAGTACTTTAACCAAGGTTTCTTCTTCCCAGATGTGTCAGGTTGACATCCAAGAGTGGCCTCCACAAGTCTCGACTGTCACTTAAAGGTCTCTTTCCATCCTAGTGGCCAATCCTTAATACTCCTTCCACCTAACCAATGCACATTGGGGTTCTTGGTTCCTGTCTCTAACCCCAGAAATCATCAGGGAGCTGGCTTAAGAGGATTTCGTTGTTCAAAGCCATCCCAAGCTACATAGTACATTTCAGACCTGCCTGGGCTATAGTATAAGACTCTGAAAAACAGACAAACAAAACATATTTTGAAGAAGAAGAAGAAGAAGAAGAAGAAGAAGAAGAAGAGGAGGAGGAGGAGGAGGAGGAGGAGGAGGAGGAGGAAGAGGAGGAGGAGGAGGAGAAGGAGGAGGAAGAGGAGGAGAAAGAAGGAAGGGGGAGGAAGGAAGGAAGGAAGGAAGGAAGGAAGGAAGGAAAAAAAGAAAGAACAAAAGAAAGAGTAAACACTACAGAATCAGTACAAATTCCTCTCAAGGCATGTTCCCTATTCCCTATATCATCCTAGACATTCCTCCTTTCTATCCACAGATGTAATGCCTCCCTTAATCATTACTGTAATAAAATACTGGAGAAAAGCAACTTAAGTTACTGGGCAGGACTATGAAGTAGCTGGTCACATTACATCTAGAGTCAGGAAGCAGATGATGATGATGATGATGATGATGATGATGATGATGATGATGATGATGATGATAATGATGATGATGATGATGATGACGATGACACTCAGCTTAATCTCTCCATTTTTTTTCTTTTCTAGGCCTCCAGTGCATGGAATAGTTTCATATACTTCAGTTGTATCTTCTGTCCTCAGTTAAACCTTTCAGGGAGCTGTGCAAATAGATAGGTATGTGGGTAAGGCACTTGCTGTACATGCATGAAGACCCGAGTGTAGTTCCTGGGCACATATACAAAAGCCAAGCATGACAGCACACACATGTGACCCTATCATTATGTGAGGAGCATAGGAGGAGGGTGGGATAAGAAAGGCCAGGATAAGGAGGCAGGTAGATCCTGAAGGGTTTGCTGGTTGTCTTCCTAGACAAAATGGTGAATTCCAGATGCAGTAAAGACTATTTCAAAATATAAGGCAGAGAAGGCCACTGGGAAAAATATTCTGACATCACCTTTTAGCCTCCAAGTGTACCCACACAGGCACATATACCACACATGCATGTGCACATGTCTACACACACACACACACACACACACACACACACTCACTCACCACAAAAATGAAAAGAACAACATTAGAAACAGCCCAATAGACACACCTAGAGGTGTGTTTCTATGGAGATTCTAAATCCCATCAAGTTGACAATGAAGGTTAACCATGACAACAGATACACTGCGCCCTCTGAAATAAAGGTCCCATCCTGATCACCATCATTTATATTTCAAATGTGTCACCAAAATCAATTCCATCCAGGAAAATTGGGCCCTCTGCCCTTTACGATGAGGCTCTTGGCGACGACATTCCCTTGGTGACTAAAAAACAAGGAACACTTGTCTGAAAATAATCCAAAGCATGTTGCCCAAGGACTTTCTCCATCCTAAGTCACCTCTTATCTTCTTTTGGCCAAAGAAGCAGAAGCTTCCCTTCAGTTCAGCTTTCTTGGATTAGACAGTTATGGCCTAGAAGACTTCCATTCGCCATTAGCTTTAAGTGTGTGGTGTGGCAGTACCAAATGTTCTCTACGCTCCCACATCTTCCTGAAGCAAGCATGCTGGAGCCTGAACACTGGATACTGCCACAAGCCAACTTTATCATGGCACCCTAAGTACCAGAGTTTACTCTAGTAGAGTTACAACTCCAATGGCATTGGGGTTTCCAGGCTGTCCCAGTAAGACAGGTTCCCACCCTGCCACTGACATTCTGGAGATATTTCTCTTTTTTTTTTCCAGGTAGGTCTGTACTCACCACTGATTTGAATGCTGAGTCTATGAAAGGACCTAGACTTAAGATGCTGGCACTCATGATAAGTTTGGCATCTAGGCCTACGTGTGTTCCTCTACATATGACTCTGGGTCATGTAAGACCCTCCTCATCCTAAATCCACATTATAAACACAGGGTACCAGAGTGAGTCCTTTTGCTGTCGTTGTTGTTCTATCCCCTGGATAAGTCTGGGAGAGAAGACTCATGGACCCATCCCTGTTGCTTCAAGCCTCATTCATGACTTAGGCACCGTAGATGTACACAGAAAGTGAGATACAGATCCTGCTAACAATGAGCTTGCTGTTACATAGCAGACAGTAGAATGTGTTTATTTTCATACACATAATAAATGACTGGAAAAGAATGTACCAAAGTATGAAATGTTAATCTTTGTAATTTATTTTTCAAACATCCTACAATGAATATGGCAGCAAAATGAGCACTCAAGGAAGACTATGTTTTATAGTTAATGTGACTGCTTTTATATACAGTGTATTTCCATGTCAAATAACATGATAATGGGAATAATACAGACTCATAAAGATATTGAAAAAGAGAAAGTTATAAGAGAAAATAACTCATGATTCCACTATGAAGAGATATTATTGTTGGTGTTTTTATTGGTCAGTATTCAAAGTGAGCTCTTCCTTAACTGCCTCTTCATGAAAAAGCCATATATGAACTATTGCTTTTTCAGAATTTGACCACATTAGTACATTTTTATACCCACATTTTATTACCTTATTAGCGTTGTTACTATATTCCCGAGTTAAGGCAAAGTTCTACCTTCAGGGAATCTCAGTGGGATCCAGCCAGTTACCTCCTCAGAAAACTGATCAAAGGATTGAGTACTAAGTCGCAAAGGTAGGGGAGAATCTTATCAACAGCATCATTGCACTGGTAATAACAGAAGTCTGATGACTTAAAATCTGTCTTCTGTGGGGTTTGTATGGTTTTTGTTGTTATTTTGTTTTGCTTTTTAGAAAAAAAAACCTTGATAGGTAACCCAGGCTGGCATTGAACTTGTGAAAGAAAGTCTTGCCTCCAAATGCTAGGATTACATCTTCAAAGTGGTTATAACAGTGTTCATGCTATATAATAAAGAGCAACAAAGGCAAGAATTGGGGGGGGGGGGTTTACCATGTGTCTGTAACTTTTCTATTGCTGTGATAAAACATCACTAAGAAGGCAGCTTATAAAAAAGGTGTTTAACTAGACTTTCCATTTCAGAAGTTACAGTCCTTTGCCAGGCAAAGGCATAGCAGCAAAAACAATTGAGAGCTCATGTATTGAGCATGCAGGAGGAAGAGGGAGGCACCCAAGGAGCAGGGCAGGTCTTTAAACACACCTCCTTTAACAAAGCCATACTTTCTAATCTTTTCCAAACAGCTCCACCTACTGAGGCTAGTGAGACCATTCTCATTCAAACCACCACATTTGGAGTAGTCCACACCATTCTGGCCTGCCCAGTGGTCTGATTAATCATTATCGTGGGTAATTGATCCACATCAGCCATGCAGTGCAATGGGAACAGTTTGGACATCGAGGGATCCTAGTTAGATGTAGCAGAAAAAGACTCAGGAGAACTCAAAAGGATGGGAATCAAGTAAAGATGGAGTCCCCAGGAAAGTAGAGTTCACTAGGCTAGTGGCCAGACCCTCCTCTCATCTTGAGTATGAAGCCATCACTCCACTTCTGTGCCAGTGAGACCTGAGGTATGTCTCCATAACAATTAGTATGCAAAATAATAACCTTTCTGTATTGGTTATTTGTTTTGTCAACTTGACACAAGCTTGGGTTACCTGGGAAAAGGGAACCTCAAATGAGAAATTGCTCTATCATATTGGTTCCATATGAAGTTTAGGATTTACATGAAGAATCTATAAATCATTTTAAGTAATACATAGAAAATGCTGTTCTCTCTCTCTCTCTCTCTCTCTCTGTCTCTTGTAGGAAGCCGGCGCCTCGGAAAAGCTGCCGGCTACCGGCGCCTCGCGAAAGCGGCCGCCGGCTACCGGCGCCTCGCGAAAGCGGCCGCCGGCTACCGGCGCCTCGCGAAAGCGGCCGCCGGCTACCGGCGCCTCGCGAAAGCGGCCGCCGGCTACCGGCGCCTCGCGAAAGCGGCCGCCGGCTACCGGCGCCNGAGGCGCCGGTAGCCGGCGGCCGCTTTCGCGAGGCGCCGGTAGCCGGCGGCCGCTTTCGCGAGGCGCCGGTAGCCGGCGGCCGCTTTCGCGAGGCGCCGGTAGCCGGCGGCCGCTTTCGCGAGGCGCCGGTAGCCGGCGGCCGCTTTCGCGAGGCGCCGGTAGCCGGCGGCCGCTTTCGCGAGGCGCCGGCTTCCTACAGTCTCTCTCTCTCTGTCTCTCTCTCTCTCTCTCTCTCTCTCTCTCTCTCATTTGTTTCATGACAGGGTCTCCTGTAGTCTACACTGGCTTCAAATGTGCAATTCTGATTTTCCCACCTGTACCTTCTGAGTGCTGGGATTATAGGTGTGTACT
>LR756403.1:3268402-3343402 GCA_902729485.2 Mus minutoides | reverse complement strand
CCAACTAACTAGCTCCTTTATAGTTTCTCCCAATGTTTAGAACCTACATGGGATGCTTTCATAGCTCAGCTGGAAGAATGGGACCAATTTCTTTTCACCTACCAGTATCTTCATAGAACTGTGGGCCATACAAGCACTGAGGGTAGTCTTATCATCCCCGGAACGCTAACAATGACACTTGAAAGAACTGGAGGAGTGCATTATCAGGAAAGAGAAGAGAAGCTAGTGTCTTTATTATGGGTTTGCTGACGATGGTGGCGATTTGGAGAGAACAGAAATTCCAGCCTCAAGGCAGGTGGAGGATTTGTGCCTTTGTTGCTAAGTCCCAGGCCTAAGACTGAGATACTTGTACTGATAGTGTTCCGGGTGTGGGGCAGAGCGTGGGCTCCGTGGTCCTTGGTCATTTCTCTCCATCTAGCTGTGAGGGATGAGCTGTCAGTGCTGGAATGTGGGAAACATTGAATTGCAAATTTTAGCACGATTATAAAAAGCAAAGGGTTGAGACCCTAGGAGGTGAGAAAATGAACACCAGCCATGTAAATGTAGTATAGTAAATATCTGTGTTGCCGTAGAAACTAGAAGAATAAAGGAGCTAGTTAGTTGGGCGACAGTTTCCAGGGTAATTCCTCCTACACAAAATGTAAGAGCTTTTGTATTATGTTAACTTATTATATACAAGTCCGCTAGCCCCTCTCTCCAGATTCCAGTATCCTTTTTTCTCTTTTAAAAGATTTCCTTTCTGAACTCTTTATTTTGCTGAGGGGCAGTACCACCCTCCCATGTGCTCCTATTGAAACCCCTTGCTATTTATGAGAGAGCCAAAGGGATCCCCAATTTAATGTGTATCTCTAAGCCCAAGAAATATACTTTAGAAAAAAAAAGACTAGACAAAGAAATCAGGAAATGATAGATTCCTCAACTGAAAAAAAAAATTTTTTTTAAGGTAGCTTACAGTGGATGAAATAAGCCATCTGTGACTCTTCCCAGAAGCAACTCCTGGTAAATATAATTTGTAGGCAGACTGAAGATGAGATTAAGATGCTTCCCAATATCTCACCTGGGAGCTACCAGCCTACAATGTAATTCATGTAAGATGAGCTGTTACCTTGGAAACAGTGACACATAATGAGGATAGGAGGCAGGTAATATTGTAATGACAGAAGATTCTAGTAACTAGAGGTGTTAGAAGAAAAAGAACATTGGAGAGTCAGTGTTTATGAGGAACTTTTAAAGTAGCAGGAACACCAGGCTGGTCAACTTGTTACAAATAACCCACTGCAAGAGCTCCCTGGATACTCTTATGGAAGAGCTGGGAGGATGGATTGAGGGGGCCCAAAGAGGACAGGGACTCCACAGGAAGACTGAACTAACCTGGACCCTTGGGGCTCTCAGAGACTAAACCACCAACCAAAGAACATGTACAGGTTGGATCTAGATCTCCCTGCACATCTGTAGTTGATGTGCAGTTTGGTCTTCATGTGGGTCCTGACCAACAGGAACGGAGAATTTCCCAAAAAGCTGTTGCCTGTCGGTGGGATATGTTGTTCTAGCTTGGCTGCCTTGTCTGTCAGGGACTTGAAGTGCCAGGGTAGATGGATACCCAGGGTGGAGGTTCCACCCTCTCAGAGAAGAAGGGGACGGGAAAGGGGGAAGGATTGTGGGAGAGGATTGTAGCCGGGAGGTAGGGCCGTCAGCAGGATGTAAAGTGAATAAATATAAATAAATAAAACTAAAAAAAAATCAAACAAAACCATTGTGCTCTATCTGTTCAAATGATGGTTGACTTTCTGAATACTAGTTTAGTCTCCATGGTGCATTAATAGTCATAGGAATGACCCTAATTAATAGGTAAGCATATTTCTGCTATGAAATGGTATTCCTCGCTGAGATTTGGCTTGCAAGCCAGTCTCTTATAAATTTGCTTAACAAGTTAGTTTTCCAGCGTTTACTCTTTTCTATATTGACTGACAAAATTTTGTTCTCAAGGTGCTTCTCCAAGATTCTACAACTGTATCTTTCTTTATTGTCAATGCACTGCATGTCCACTGCAGTAAAAGTGGGATGTGCAGAAATGGAAATGGAGTAACCAAATGAATGGCACCCATGTTAGTTCCTTTTCTATGGCTAAGATAAAATAACATGACCAAGTTAATTTATAGGAGATAATTTACGGGCAGTTTAAATGAGATATCCTCCATGGTCTCAAGCACCTGAATCCTTGTTCCCAGTTGGGGGCACTGTTTGGATAGATTTAGGAAGTATGGCCTTGGTGGTAGAAGTGTGTCACTGGGGCAAAATTTAATGTTTCAAAAGCCACATGCCATTCTCAGGTTTTGGGTTTTTTTGTTTTTGTTTTTGTTTTGTTTTGTTTTGTTTTGTTTTTTTGGTTTTTCGAGACAGGGTTTCTCTGTATAGCCCTGGCTGTCCTGGAACTCACTTAGTAGACCAGGCTGGCCTCGAACTCAGAAATCCTCCTGCCTCTGCCTCCCGAGTGCTGGGATTAAAGGCATGCGCCACCACGCCCGGCTACCATTGCCAGTTTTTTTCTCTCTGCTTCCTGCTTGTTTGAGATGTGAGCTCTCAGTTCCAGCTGCCCTGTCTACCACCTGTTGCCGTGTCTGTCACTTGCTGACATGCTGTTCCTACCATTATGGACCCTACCCCTTTTGGAACCATAAGCCCAAATAAAAACTTTCTTCTCTAAGTTGCCTAAGTCATGATGTTTCATCATAACAATAAAAAAGTAATTAACATAACCCCAATATTAGTCACTGTTCTATTGCTGTGAAGAGACACCATGACCAGGGTAACTATATAAGAGAATGCAGTAAATTGTAGGCTTGCTTATAGTTTCAGAGGTTTGGCCACCTATCATTGTAGTGGGGAGCATGGTGGTTTCAGGCAAGTATTGGATCAATAGCTGAGAGTTAGAGTTAGAGAGAGAGAGAGAGAGAGAGAGAGAGAGAGAGAGAGAGGAGGGATAGAGGGGGGAAAGGGAGAGGGAATGGGAGAGGGAATGGGGGAGAGAGAAAGTGAGAGAGAGAGAGAGGAGGGAGAGAGAGAGGGAAAGGGAGAGGGAATGCGAGAGGGAGAGAGGGAATGGGAGAGGGAATGGGAGAGGAAGAGAGGGAATGGGAAAGGGAGAGAGGGAGAGGGAGAGGGAGAGGGAGAGGGAGAGGGAGAGAAACAGAAACAGAAACAGAAACAGAAACAGAAACAGAAACAGAAACAGAAACAGAAACAGAAACAGAAACAGAAACAGAAACAGAAACAGAAACAGAAACAGAAACAGAAACAGAAACAGAAACAGAAACAGGGCCTGGCATGGGCTTTTGAAACCTCAAAGCCCACACCTCCATTGACCCAATTTATCCAACAAAGCCAGGCATCCTAATCCTTCTCAAATAGTCCCCCTCCTTGATGACTAAGCACACAAATATACGAGCCTATGGGGGTGATTCCTATTCAGAAAACCACAGCCCCCAAGCCCACTATCCAGATGTACTATGTGGACATTCCCATGTACTTCCTTTCAGTCTTTGCTCTAGTACATTTAAAAACATTTATTCTAGTTTTTAAATTTATGTGTATGAGTATGACCTATGTGAATGCCAGGAGAGTGTGGATGTCAACAGAAGCCAGAAGAGGACATCAGATCCCCAGGAACTGGAATACAGACTGTTGTGGACCTCCCAGTAGAGTGCTGAGAACTAAATTCAGGTTAGCTACGACAACTGCTTTTAACCATGTGGCCATCTCTATAGCTCCTGTTCCAGTGCATTCTTTTTATTTTCTTTTATGAGTTTGAATGTTTTGCCTGCATGTCTGTGTGTATACCAAGTGCATGCCATGCCTGAGAAGGTCACAAAGAGGCTGTTAGATTCCCCTAGAACTGGACCATGTGGGTGCTGGCGATTGAATCCAGGTTCTCTGTAAGATCAGTCATTCTCTTAAAGTGCTGAGCCTTCTCTTCAGCTCCTCAATCGATTTATTTTTTTATTACATTTACTTAGCTTGCATCTCTGTTTGTGTGTTCCACAGCACATGTGTGAAAGTTGGAAGACAACATGCAGAAGTAAGTTCTCTTTCGTCACTCTGCGGGTCCTAAGGCTCTAACTCAGATTGTAACTCTTTTTTTTTTTTTTTTTTTTTTTTTTGTTTTTTTGAGACAGGGTTTCTCTGTATAGCCCTGGCTGTCCTGGAACTCACTTTGTAGACCAGGCTGGCCTCGAACTCAGAAATCCGCCTGCCTCTGCCTCCTTAGTGCTGGGATTAAAGGCGTGTGCCACCACGCCCGGCCAGATTGTAATTCTTGATGGCTAATGCTTGTACCCACTGAGCCATCTTCCCAGTACCTGGGGAAGAGCATATAAAATTATAAAATTATAAATGGTCTTATGTAGCCCAGGGTGGTCTCAAACTCTCTATGTAGCCAAGAATGACCTTGAACTTTCAATCTTGTCTCAGCCTCCAAGTATTGGGATTACAAGGCACTGTGCTTGGCTGGTTTAGGTTTTTTTTTTTTTTTTTTTTTTAGTTCAATACATTCATATGAAATTTTTATCTGGTATATGCTGGGGCTCAATTTTTTAAAACTTTTTCCCCTTGAGTGTGTAGATGTATGGTATGTGGGCAAATTTTTGTATGTGTGTGGGTTCACCTATGTATGTATGCGCGTGCTTGTGTGTGTGTGTGTGTGTGTGTGTGTGTGTGTGTGTGTAGGCTAGGATACTCTTACTCTGGGAGGATTTCTTGTTCTTGCTAGTATAGCTACCCAGTTTGCCTCGGGGATCTCCTGTCTCTGTTTCCCAAGTGCTGCTATCACACTCACCTGAATCATTTTTTTTAACATGGATTTTGGGTATCCAAATTTCAGTCTTCATACACACATGGCAAACCCGTTATCCACTGACCCTTGACTACTGGAATCATACTTTAATATGTGTGTCACATGAGAGAATTGTTACAATCCCAGGAATACTTGATACCTCCCTATTTGAGATTTCACCTTGGCATATGTGGATAGGGACCACAAATGCACATTTGTTTCAATCGCTCCAGCTAATTGTGGTGCATAATGGCCCTGATAATATTTTTAGATACTATTACAGTATGTAGTATAGTCTACTTAATGGCTGTATCAATTTCCTTCAGCTTTTCGGTCACTACATGCTACAATCCATCCTATCATCCATAGGCTACTGGAGTTCTCCTGTGGAGATGTCTCAGGAAAACTCTATATGTTAGCTTCCTGTTGTTGCAGGATCATCTCAAACTCCCTGAGGCAGCATTCTAGACCCTCAACTGTCTTCTGGGATCAATCTAATGAGCCAGAAGGCCATGAGTGTGTCAGCACTTTCCCATCTAACCAGGCCTGCATAGTGATGAGCCTTGAATTGTTCATTCCTGTTCTCATGGTTGTCATGCGGAAGCCTTGAACATCCCCAGAGGATACAGAGCCTAGATAGTCCACCCAGTTCTCACATCCTTTTCCTTTCCTGACTTCTAAAATGATAGTTCCCTTCCTAGAACTACTGATGCCCTGACTGCTATGGATTTTAACTCAGTGAATCTTGTCTTCCCCTCAAATTCAATCTTCAAGGGGCATGATATATCTATCTTATCCCTCCTGGCCTCTATCATAGTTCTAGGCATAAGGAAGTGCTGTTGAATAGAACTAAGCCAGCTGTGTCAATTTATTTTAATACATTATATATCTATATCTATATCTATCTATCTATCTATCTATCTATCTATTTATCTATCTATCTATATCATGTGTATACTTATGTGTCTGTGTGAATTTATGTATGTCATGTGCATACAGGTGCCCATGGAGGTCACAGGACATCAGATCCTCTGGAACTGGCATTTCTGGCAGTTGTGAGCTGCCCGGTGAGTGCTGGTACCTGAACTGCAATCTTCTGCAGAAGCAGTGTGTACCACTGAGCTGTCTCTCCAGCCCCCAATACATGGTCGTTCTAAGAAGGAATTCTGTAGCCTCTCACACATCTTTCCTTACACCAAATTGAGAAGGTTTGAGAAATTTCTAGATATTTTGTTTTGTTGTGATTTTGTTTGCTGATAACAAGGTTAAGCAGAAAGGTTATCTTGGTTCTAGTGTTTATCTAATTCAACCAAACTGCTTATCACCTATGACAGGCCCACTTACAGATTTTTCTGCTTGAAGAGTCTAACCTTTACTATAATATGAGATATTTCTTTTTCCTCCTACAAATGTAATGGTTTCTCTTTTTCTAGAAGAGCACGTTTTATTGGATTAAATAAATACAAAGGGGTTAATGGTTAAATAATTTCATTTTGCCTTCCTTAATCTCTTTTCTCTCTTTACCCTTCAGGGCTCTGTCTCCCTGAAGGGCAGAAGTGCTTTAAATGTGTTTGCTTGTATGTGCAGAGTAGGTGGGGAACTGAAAGAAATGCCCTTTCTCTTGCAGTAGGCAAGGTGGTGAGATTTGGCTTATCAAATATTTATTGAGCTCTTCTGGGCACCTAGCTCTGTGCACAGCACTCCAGAGAACACCAGAATGAGGAGGGACGAATGTGCGGGAGGACGAGGGAAAGAAACTGCAAAGTTTAGGGGGTAGAGAAAGGGGTAGGCTGGTGACACACAGAGGAGGGTACTAGAGAGGAGAAACAAGGAAGAGCAAAGGTGAGCTCTCTGGCTTTGCTTTTAGCTGCTAGCACCAGAAGGGCCCAAGACCCACTGGAGCAGTGGTCTGTGCTTGTATTTCGGAGAGCCTTTAGAGCAGTTAGGGTGGTCACAAGTTCAGTCAGATTTACTGCTTGATCTCTTTCAACAAAGTAGCTATAAATGCATTTTGTGTGTACACTAAATGTACATTATTGTACACATGTACACACATGTACCTATGTGTGCATATATATGCACACATACATACATAAATGTATACAATGTGTACCAATAGTGTATCCTATATGTACATTATTTCTAATATTGAGGTGAGCATCAAATCATGACAATCTTCCTCTGAGTTAAATCTTTAGTTCCTAAAATTTTTTGTTTGTATATTGTTTGGTTTGGTTTGGTTTGGTTTGGTTTGGTTTTGAAACAAGGTCTCACTGTGTAGCCCTGGCTGTCTTGAAACTCACTATATAGACCAGGAGGTCTCAAACTGACAGCAATCCACCTGCTTCTGCTCCCGGGTGCTAGGGCTAAAGGGGTGTACTGCCATACCTGGCCTATTGTCTTTTTTTTTTTTTTTTTTTTTTTTTGGCTGGGGTTAGATTTATTTGATATTGTATAAATGTACTCTATGTGAGTTACAGAAAGTTGTGAGGCACCATATAGATGTTGGGATTTGAACCCGGGACATCTGCAAGAGCATCAAGTATTTTTAACTACTGAGCCATCTCTCCAGCTTCTGTTTGTATTTTTTTAAAAGTATTTATGTATTTTATGAGTATAAGTGTTTTGCCTGTATGTATATATGTACACAGTATGTGTGCTCAGAGCCCTCAAAGTTCAGAAAACAGTGTTGGCTCTCCTGGAACGGGACAGTTGTGATCCATTGTGTGGGTGCTAGGACCTGAACCCAGGTCCTCTGGAAGAGCAGGCAGTGCTCTTAGTCACTCGGACATCTCTCCAGCTCCCTAAAATTTTTTGAATGATAATAGCTTGTTGTGTTTTTTGTTTGTTTACTTTCACAGCATTAACTTATTTAATCTTTCTCACAATCACAGGAGGCAGATACAGCTATGATTCAGATTGGGTATGGAGTAGCTAAGTGCACATAGCTTTGAAGAACCAATGTGGTCCATTTGTTTTTACAGATAGTCTTCCTTGAATTTTTCCTATGTTAAGCACCATTTAAAATGTATATTTTATACTTATTTCCTCTGTGTGTGTATGTACAGGGGCTGGGCATTCATGCCACAGTGCTTATGTATAAGCCACAGGACAGCTTTTGGGAATTAGTTCTCTCCTTCCCTATGTGGGCTTCTGGGATTGAATTTCAGTTCAGCAAGCTCAGACATGAGTGCCTTTATTCAATGTGCTTTCTCACTGACCCAGAGTCTAATATTTTCTTGAGATGGGGTCTCTTGTAGCTCAGGCAGGCCTTGAACTCACTATAGCCTTGAACTCCTGTTTGTTTTATTTCTGCTTCCTGAGTGCTGGGATTACAAGTGTGAGCTACCACACCCAGTTTATATGAGCTGGAGAGGAACCCCAGGGCCTTGTACATGCTAGCAAGCATCCTGAGCTACAGTCTAGTCCTGGTTCTTGCTATTCTTGTTTTGTTTGTTTGTTTTGGAGACAAAGCTGTACTCTATAGTTTGGGTTGACCTGAGATTCACTCCATAGGCCAAGATGATCTTACCCTTCCACTTCAACCTCCTGGATTTGAGGCCTGAGTCACCACTCCAGTTGGACTGACTCAGTATTTGTTATTATTTCAGGTACTGGGCTTTGTTTCATTCCTACCCTGGGACTAATAAATAGTCTTCTACATAATAAGCATGCAATGCTTTGAATGAATTGGAACACCAACTAAGAAGGACTTCCAATTTAAGATCAATTACACAAGCATAAAACTAGCCAAATGCACAGGGGGAAAGGTTTTTCATTTCAGCACTTGGAAAACAGAAGCAGGAAGATTAGGGGTTTAAGTTCAACAGAGCCTGAACTGGGCACCTTCTGTAACCAGGCAAGGCCTCAAGTGGAGGGAGTAGGAGACACCAACCCAGCCACAAAAACCTTTTGACCTAGTTTGCCCTGCTTGTACAGTGTGCTGGGACCAGAGCCTAGCAGAATCACCATCAAAGAGACCAGAGAGGTTTTCATCCTGCAATGGATGGGAGCAGATGCAGGGTCCCACAGCCAAACATTAGGTGAAGCTCAGGGGAGTCCTGCTGAGGAAGGGGAGGAAGGATTGTAGGAGCCAGAGGGGTCAGAGACATCAGGAAAACAGGGCTCACAGGGCCAAGCAGTTCAACTGATGGGGACTCATGGGAGCTGGGCAGAGTATGGCTGAACAGCTCAGTGTTCTGTGAATCCCGAAAGGTGCGAGCTGAGGCCGTTGCCCGATTCTTACACCCCTTTCCTCCTACTGGGTTGCTTCATCCAGTCCTGATGGGATGGTATGTGCCCGGTCTTATTGTAGTGTTATGCCCTGTCCCGGGGAAGACTGCTCCTTTTCTGAGAGGAGACAGAGGGGGATGGATTTGGAAGAGAGGGGAGGCATGTATGTGTGTAGAAGAGACCCAGGGAAGGGAGGAAGGGGAAACTGTAGTTGGGATGTAATACATGAGAGAGGAATAAAAAATAAACATTTCCATTTGTCAATAAATAAATGAAAAGTGAAAAACGTCTGCCTCCAAGAGTTCAAGACCAGCCTATGTTGCTGGAGACCCAAAGGGAAACCAAAGAAAACCCCAGCAACAACAAAGAGCAAGCAAACAAAACCACCAAATCCAAGCAAGGCAAAACGTTTTCCCAGTGCCACTTAAATAGAGGGGAAAGGAATGTCTGAAAAATTCTCTGGTAAAAGAGCTTGCGGCCAGACAGGATGAACTGACTGAGTTCAATCCCAGAGATCTCTGCACGATAGAAAGAGACATGACTTTAGCATGTTGTTGTCCTCTGAGCTCCACACACAGGTGATGGCACTCTTGAGATAAATTAATAAGTGTAACTAAAAATTAAAAACAGAAACAATATTCTTTGGATTGAAAGAGTTCATGTGTAGTGTGCTGCGATATGAATTTCTTCAGGATTTTCTTCCTTGGCTTATCCAGATCCCTATTTGATAAGGAGAAAAGAGCGGTGGTTGGTGAACTCTCAAAAAGGATCTTGGCAAGTAAAAGTTCAGCAGGGGGCTGAGACAGGAGTAATTCCTGGAAAAGGCTCGGGTAGAGTCTGCCAGTCTGGGCTGCGTGTCTGCGGGAGGAGGAGCCCCGCAGCACTGGGAGGAGCCAGAGCAGGAGGGCTGGAGCCTCGCGCACCAGGAAGTGACTGGCCCCTGCGACCCCTTGGAGCCTTCCGCTGGTGTTTCAGTTTGCCACTGCAGGTCCGTCCAAGGCCTTAGTGGCTCCGAAGGAGTCCTGGGTAAGTATCCTGGAAACCCTGGAGTAGAGAGTGTTTGGGAGAGGGAGGAGGCGGGGCGGGGGGCGGGACACGGGACACGGGACACGGGGGATGTCACCCAGGGTAACTTTGAAGGTCAGGTCGCAGCCAGCCATCGCAGTCCCCCTCCCCCTCTCTTCCCTAGGGCAGCCCTGCCACCTGCCTACATTTTGTGGCGTTTGGGTGGCTTGACCTAGCATCTGTTTGCTAACTCACGTAGTTACATTTCCTATTGCTGTGGTACAATGCCCCGGCAAAACCAGCTTTAAGGGAGAAGAACTTTATTAGGCTTCAAATTGCAGCTCCCAGCAATTCCTCACGAAAAAGTCAAGACAGGAACTTGAAGCAGCTAGCCGCAGTCACAGCCAATGGTACAGGGAGAATGAGTGTATACATAATTCCTACTCAGCATAGTTTCCCCAGTGTTCTGCAGTTCAGGACTGAAACCCAGAAATAGAACCCAGAGGCCGGGCTTTTCCCACCACAATTAATTTAACCCCAAGACAAACTCCTCCCATGTTATACACAGGCAAACTTGATCTAAACCAGTGATTCTCAGCCTTTAAGTGTAGCAACCCCTTGGGGAGTTAAACGACCCTTTCACAAGGTAAGACCATCCTGAATATCAGATATTTACATTCAGATTTATAACAGTAGCAAAATTACAGTTATGAAGTAGCAACGAAAATAATTTTATGGTTGGGAGTCACCAGAACATGAGGAATTGTGCTAAAGGGCCTCAGCATTAGGAAGGTTGGGTATCGCTGATCTAGACTATCCCTCCCTAGATATCTAGTCCTACATATTCCCCTCCCCGCCTCCCCCCCTCCCAGCTATAGCCTTGAAAATTGAAATAAACCATCACATCCCCACCTTAGGGACAGTTGTGGGAAAGACTTGTTCAAAGGGGCGATTGGAGGCCTCTTTGCGGGAGGATGGGCATGACTGCATGTAGTCTGCAGTGGGACACATTAGTGAATTCATTTTCCTCCCAGCTTTAGTCAAAAAACCCTGGCTGGGGTCCAGCCAATGAAAAGGCAGGTAATCGGAGTTCCTACCTATTGGGGGCTGAAGAGTTTGCTCCAAGGAATGTTTAGCTCTCTGAAGCTTCGAACTTTCAGATTGTCTCAGACTTAACCTTCTGAGCACTGGAGGCAGATTATCCACTGAAGCTCTGGAAAGGAAACACTAGCTATAGGTGGTTGCCATAACCTCTTGGATTTTCAAGTCAGTGATTAATCCTGAGGCAGGAATGGAGTGCTCTCTCTCTCTCTCTCTCACTCTCTCTCTCTCTCTCTCTCTCTCTCTCTCTCTCTCTCACAGCAGCAGCATTTATATTTAAAACGGAAAAGAACAAATTAGTCTACCCCTTGCGATTAGTTGTCCTAACTAATCACAAAGAGTCATAAACAAAGAAAATATAACTTACCTTCATTGGTGTTAGTGTCATGCCCTGTGAAGTGTGTTTAGCTACGGAAATTACCAAGTACAATACGTGATTCTCTATTACACATGTGAAAAAGGCACGGGCCCATTTATTTGTTTTAATTTTTGTTATTTTGAGGAGCATATTTTAATAGCATGTTTAATTACAAGCACAAGCCGCCGTGCCCAGTCTTTTCCTTTTCATAAGTACGTCTGAAATTGTGTTTTTCATTTACTTTTTTTTGTTGTTGAGACTAGGGTCTCACTGTGTAGCCCTGGCTGGCCTGACTTTGAACTTTTGATTTTCCTTCCTCCAAGTCCCTAGGGCAAAGGCTGGAGTTATAGGTGTGCATGCCATCTCTGGTGCTGAAGCTGGAACCCAGGCTTCCTCTATGCTGGGCAGGCACTCTGCCTACTGAATGACATCCTCAGCCTTCGTTCTTGATTCTTTACCTCCCATTTCTTCACTAATTTCTTCTCGGTGGCCTTGGTTTTCTATATCCAACACATACACTTCTGTCACCCTGATGATCCCCTGGCACACAAATTTGGTAGTACTAACAGGTGCGTCTTGTCAGGCCATAGCCTCTCTATACTCCAGAGGGCACTCACTCAGAGTGGGTCAGAGGTTGTGTGTGTGCGGCTTTTACAAAAGATTTTCTCATATAAGTGTATTTAGGCTCGAAATACCTTCCTCCCTGGTTGGTAGGTTGTAGACATCGAGGCACAAAGAAGCCAAGTGACCCAAGTGGCATGTTTTGAGTCATGATGTAAGGACTCATCTGTATGATGCATAGTATAAGCTTTTTCCGTTCTTACTACAACCCTGAAAGGTCGGCATTATTAGTTCTGTTTTATAGGCCATGATCAGATATTCATTGTGCTTTGTTAACCTGTCCAAACACAGCTAGGGAGAAGTAGAACCTGGAGTGGAATATGGGTTCGGAGCTTATTACCTTTTTTTTTTTTTTTTTTTTTTTTTTTGTATTCACCATTGCTCTTTTCAGACATGCCAGAAGAGGGCATCAGATCCCATTACAGATGGTTGTGAGCCACCATGTGGTTGCTGGGATTTGAACTCAGAACCTGTGGAAGAGCAGTCAGTGCTCTTAACTATTGAGCCATCTCTCCAGCCCCTATTCACATTTTTTTTTTTTTTGGAGACACAGTTTCTCTGTATAATAGTCCTGGCTATCTTGGACTAGCTTTGTAGACGAGGCTGGCCTCTAGAGGTCTTCTTGCCACTGTCTCCCCAGTGATGGGTGTGTATGTGTGCTTGCCTGAATGTATGTCTATGCACCACATGTATGCCTTGTGCCTATGGAGGCCAGAAGCATGTGTTGGGTCCTCTGGACCTGGAGTAACATGTGTAAGTCACCATGTGGGTGTTGGGAACGAAACATAGGTTCTCTTTAAGAGTAACAAGTGCCCTTAACCTCTGAGCCATCTCTCCAGCCCCTATTTAAATCTTTAGAGATTAAATTCGCCTACTAACTAGCAGAGTCCTTGGTATTTTCATACACCCTCATTTTGGTTGCTCCTTTATCTCTCTTCATCCTGTCCCTTCATAAACCCTTCCACCTTCGGTACTCCCCTCCCCGACCTCGGCTTTCATGTCATGTGAAAACTTGTGGGTTAGAGGTTTTATGGCTGCCTTGGTATCCCAGTCCCTCCACTGGAAGGCTTGCTGGTTACTGGAGAATGCATTTCATTTTTATGGCCAATAAAATTCAATTGTGTATATGTAACACATGTTCGTTGTCCATCAGTTTTGGGTGTGTAGGTGGGTTTCATCCTTGCTGTTTTGACTATAGCATCAATCAGCATGGATACACAGATATCTTTATGGTAGGTTTCAGAGTCATTTGGGTATGTACCCAGAAGTGGAAGAGCTCAGTCTTATGGTAGTTCTGCTTTTAGTGTTTTGATAAACTTGCCCACTGATTTCCATAGTAGCTTCAACAGTATACACTCCCATCAACTGTGAATAAAGGTTTCCATTTCCCCCATTCTTGTCAACATTTGCTATCATTTGTTTTCTTAATGATAGCTGTTCTGACCAGAGTGAGCTAGAATCACAAAGTAGGTTTTGGGTTGGGTTTTTTTTTTTGTTGTTTGTTTGTTTGTTTTGGTTTTTCAAGACCGGATTTCTCTGCATACCCCTGGCTATCCTGGAACTCACTCTATAGTCCAGGCTGGCTTCGAACTCACAGAGATCTGCCTGCCTCTGTCTCCCGAGTGCTGAGATTAAAGGCATGTGCGACCACTGCCTGGAAACAAAGTAGTTTTGATCCACATTTGTTTTCTTATTTGTTTGTTTCTTTGTTTTAGTTCTCTGTGTATTCTAGTTATCAGTCCTCTGCCAGATGTATGGTTAACAAAGGTTTTCTCACTATCAGTAGGCTGCCTCTCTATTTTGCTTTTGAGGTGTGTGTGTGTGTGTGTGTGTGTGTGTGTATCTTTTTAGTTTTCTGAGCCTCAATTCATCAACCATTATCTGTATTGCCTAAGTCCTGTGCAGAAAGTCCTGACTTCTGGCAGGTTTTTGGAGGTTTCTCTTGTAGCTGTTTATTTTTTTTCTTGAAGATTTTTTTCTCTACCTTTATAATAGTCCTGTCACCCCCACCTTTAAAGCCTATGTTCTTTTGTAAAATTTTAGATTTGTTTATTTTATGTGCATAACCATTTTGGCTGCATGTGTACCACAGCTAATGCCTGGTGCCCATGGAAGTAAGAAGAGGGCATTGGATGCCCTGGAACTGAAGTTCCGGATGCTTGTAAGATGCTAAGTGGGTGCTGGGACTCAAACCTGGGTCCTTTGGAAGAGCAGTAGGTGCTGTTAACCACCAAGCTATCTCCAGCCCAAAGCCTGTGTTCTTAAATCTGACAACTCCATTGCCTCTTACGTGTGTCAGTAGATCGAGAATGCTTATTGTTAACATCTGGACTTTAGAATAGCTTAAAGATGTCCTGTTAGACATTTGAAATTTTCCTCCCAACCCCAAATAATGTCATCTTGAAAAAATCCAGGCTTGAGCTTGGTAGCTGGGGGTCTTTTAGAGTAGATCAGGAGCTGATGGTGCTGGGTTAATTCACAGGTTTGGAGACACTTAAGAACAGTTCTCAGCCACATCTTGTGGTGAAGGCCTGCAGTCTTAGGTACTCAAGAGGCTAAGGCAGGAGGATCACAAGTTCCAGTCCTCCCTGAACTGCACAATGAGTTCAAGGCCAGCTTGGGTACCTTAGTTAGACCCTGTCACAGAATAAAGAGTAAAATGAGAGCTGGTCATTAAAATGAGTAACTCTTCCCTTTTCAATCAAATTATATTTCATCGAATGGAAAGCTCTTAAATAAGACAACAAAGAATACTGTTATTTTTGTAAGTAAGCACACCAAAATGCTAACAATTTACTTTTAAAATTTAATTTAATTTATTTATTTACATTCCACTTGTTGCTCTCCATTCCTGGTTCCCCCTACCACAGTTCCTTATCCCATTCCTCCTTCCCCTTGCCTCTGAGATGGCACTTCCCCTACCACGCCTCCCCCTTCCCTGGGGCCTTAAGTCTCTTGAGGATTAAGCACACTTTCTCCCACGGAGGCCAGACCAGGCAGACCTCTGCTGTATATGAGTCAGGGGCCTCCCATTGGCCCTGTATGCTCCTGGTTGGTGTGTCAGTCTCTGGGAACTCCCTGGGGGTCTAGGTTAGTTGAGTCTGCTGGTCTTCCTATGGGGTCACTCAGTCTTTCTCTCAGCTTCTTCAGTCCTTTCCCTAATTCAACCATAGGGATCCCCAACTTCAATAAAATGGTTGGGTGTAAGTATCTGTCTCTGTCTCAGTCAGCCTCTGGTAGGGCCTCTCAGAGGACAGCCTTGTCAGGCTTCTGTCTATAAGCACGTCATAGCATCAGTAATAGTGTCAAGCCTTGGTGTCTCCCCTTGAGCAGGGGCCTGTCACTGGACTTTCTTTCCCTCTGTCTCTTCTCCATTTTTGTCCCTGCAGTTTTTTTAGACAGGAACAATTCTGGGTCAGAAATTCCACTTGAATTTTTATTCTATAGCCCTGTCTATCTACCGGAGGTGGACTCTTCGATTTCTCTCTCCCCATTGTTAGGCATTTTGGCTAAGGTAATCACTATTGAGTCCCGAGAACCACCTCCTGAGTCTGGTACTTTCTAGATGGCTCCCCTTCCACCCTGAGGCTGCTTATCTCTATTAATTCTCTCCTGTTCCTCCCCCATACCTGATCCACTTTTACCCCTCTCCATCCCACCCAGGTCCCTCCCTCCTTCTGCTTCCGTGATTATTACCTTCCTGCTTCTAAATGAGCTATTGAAGCCTCCTCATTTCGGCCTATCTGCTTGTTACACTTCCTACAGTCTATGGGTTGTATCCTAGGTATTCTGTACTTTTTGATTAATATCCACTTATCAGTGGATGCCCTTTTGGGTCTGATTTACCTCACTCAGGATGATATTTTCTAGTTCCATCCATTTTCCTGCAAACTCATGGTATCCTAATTTTTAATAGCTGAGTAGGATTCCATTGTGCAAATGAACCACATTTTCTGTATCCATTCTTCCATTGTGGGACATCTGGGTTGTTTCCAGCTTCTAGCTATTACAAATGAGACTGCTATGAACATAGTGGAGCATGTGTCCTTGTGGTATGTTGGGGCAGGGGCATCTTTTGGTTATATGCCCAGAAGTGGTATTGCTGTTTCCCATTTTCCGAGGAACCGCCAGACTGATTTCCAGAGTGGTTGTACAAGCTTGCAATCCCACCAACAATGGAGGAGTGTTCCTCTTTCTCCACATCCTCGCCAGCATCTGCTGTCACCTGAGTTTTTGATCTTAGCCATTCTGACTGGTGTGTGGTGGAATCTCAAGGGTCATTTTGATTTGCATTTCCCTGATGACTAAGAATGTTGGACATTTCTTTAAGTGCTTCTCAGCCATTCTTCTGTTGTGACTTCTCTGTTTAGCTCTGTACCCTATTTTTAAAATTGGGTTATTTGCTGTTTTGGAAGTTAACTTCTTGAGTTCTTTATAGATTTTGGATTCTTTCAGATGAGGGGTGCTGCTCACTGGCTTTCTCCGCATGGCTTGCTCAGCCTGCCTTCTTATCATGTTACCCAGGAACACTAGCCCTTGGCTGGTACTGCCCACAGTGATCTGGGCTCTTCTGCATCAATCAAGAAAATGCACCATTGGCTTTCCTACAGACCAATCTGAACGGAGGCATTTTCTCACTTGAGAGTCCTCTTCCCAGAATACCCTAGTGTTTGTGTCAAATTGATAAACAAACAAACACCCCTAAATAGCGCATACCCTAAGGTAAGCAGACAGAAGGGACACCCTATAATGGAGGAGGAGGGACTCCCTATTCGAACTGTGTTCAGAGAGTCGCGTTTCTTAACTCTTCCAGCAACTGCATCAGAGTTGTCCTTGGAGTTATTCATTTGATTCCTTTCTTGTGCACTCCATCTGTATTGCCTCCCCCATTCAGGTCCATGATAGCCTTAACTGCATTGTGACGGTAATAACACAGAGAAGCGTCTGCTAGGTGCTGGGCACTGTGCTTAGAGCTTTACAGATGCCATCCATCTCTCTTTAATCTTCAGATGAGCACTTTTTCATGGAGTGTGGGGGTTGGATTTAGGATCTCGTACCTGCTAGGCAAGAGCTGTATCATTGATCTTCTCCCTTGGCAGTACATTTTATTTTTATTAATTATCTTTACTTAGCTCCTATAGCTGCTAAGTCGGTATCATTATGATTATCTCTGTTTACCAGATAAAAGAAATGTCAAAGGAATGACTAACCTGCTAGAAGCCATCTGGCTAGTAAGTGTTAGAGCCAGCAAACAGCCCAAGCTCACTCTATCATTCTCTTGATCCTAGGGCCTGCACTCCTTCCTGAAAGGCCAAAGCTTTCATTTGTCCCTGCTGCCTGGCTCCACCCTTTCTTTGCCTTCTTTCTCTTTTGTGTGTCAGACATTGTCGTCCTGGCTGTGTCAATGCCCGTATCCGCACGCCTTTAATCCCAGCACTCGGGAGGCCGAGGCAGGCAGATTTCTGAGTTCGAGGGCAGCCTGGTCTACAGAGTGAGTTCCAGGACAGCCGGGGCTACACAGAGAAATCCTGTCTCGAAAAAAATAAAAAATAAAAAATAAATAAAAATAAAAATAAAAATAAAAAGTACCTCCCTTGATCTCTCTAGCTCCACGTGTGGGGCCTCTTCATTCTAATGATTCTTTTCCTTTTTAAACCAACCTCTCTTTCCCCATTTTCCCTCTCTTCCTTCCTTTCTCCCTCCCGCTCCCCTCTCTCTCCCTTTCCTTCTGTTTTAGGATCTGATTATGCAGCCCTGACTCTCTAGAACTCACTCACCAGCTAGGCCAAGCCCCTGCCTCCTTAGTGCTGAGATTATAGCTCTGCCACCTTGCACACCTTGCACTCCTCGCACTTGTAGTGCCTGGCCTTACTGCTTGGTCCTCTTCTAAGTCAGCAGCACCTCTTCTTGCTCTCTTCCAGGTGGAGTCGTTGGCCTTTGGTGCTTCTCTGTAGTGGACGTTCTTGTTTTGTATGATAACTTGTGCTTACAGGACTTTTCAGAGAGATCTCTCCTTCCCCATATGAGAGCTGTCTGCTCACAGAAGCCTTTCTTGAGCAGGCATCAAGAAACACGTTTATCATATTACTCACTAACATGTTCCCTGTGTTGTCATTTGATCTTCTCTATTAGACTGTAGCGTTTCAATTCTTTCTGCACTGCTATGACATGTTTCCTTGTACGTAGTAAGTGTTTACTAAATACCAGTTGGTTGATGGGTGGTTGGGTAGGGGGGTAGGAAAGGGAAGGGATTGGATGAAGAAATGTATCCTAGGAACAGAATCTTATTTTCTTACTCTCTTTATTTGGGGAGCTGGTTATTTATTTATGTATATCTGTGGTGCTAGAGATTAAAACAATGGCCTCACAAATTCTAAGAAGGTATTCTACCACTGAGGTATGCCCCCAACCTTCTTATTTTGAGACAGCATCTCATTATATAGCTCCAGCTGACCTGAAATTGCTATGTAGTTCAGGCGGGCTGCCAACTCACAGAGATCTGCTTGTCTCTGTCTCCCAAGTTCTGTGATTCAAGGTGTACACTACCACACCCAATCTTTTCTATGTCTCTTTTATTTGGAGACAGGGTCTCATATAGCCTACGCTGGTATCAAAATGCAATATATAAATAGCCAAGGATGAACGTGAACTTCTGATACTCCTGATTTTACTTCCTGAGTGCCGGGAATTAAACCCATGGCTTTGTGCATACTAAGTAAGCATTCTGCCAACTGAGCTATATCCACAGCTCACTTATTATTATTGTTATTATTATTATTATTATTATTACTTCTGTAATTTTGAGACAGACTCTCATTAAGTTAGTCAGGCTAACTTTGAACTCACTGTGTAGCTTGGATGGGCCTTGGCCTCATGATCTTTCTGCCTTAGCCTTCTGAATTGATGAGAATTTTTAGGCCTACACAATCAAGTCTAGCTTAAAGCTTTGTCTTGCATGTCCTAGGTTGTGTTCAAGAGGTAGGTTTTACTGAATATATGGTGCTAGTACTGTACTTGGTGCTGCGGTTCTGTAAGGGTTTGTAAATGACTAAAGGCTTTAGGAGTTGGGGCCCTACAGCCGCCATTCATGGGTGAATTACGGCACGTGTCTTTGATTGGCAGGCATCAAGAGAAGAGTCCTAATGCACAACCCAAGATTATTCCTCTCCAGAGCGGGTTTCTTCTCCAAACCAGGACTGCTTCCCTGGGATACTGGAAGACCACCAGATTTGTCACAGTCCTTATTGGGCAGAGCATATAAAGGGAGTTTCACCAGCATGATAGCTAAGAAGCACCCAAGCAGACAAAAGTATCAGAAGAAAGAAAGGCATTGTAGAGCCCGAGATGAGTCCTGGCAGGAGAGGTAAGACCTGAGCTAATGCCCTTTGTCTTCTGCAGGTCAGAATCTGTGGCTCCATTGAAATTCTGTTGTGCTAATCTGACTAATATAGCATTGTGAAGATTCCTGAGGCTGCCTCAAGTAGTGTGATCAGGGCAGTCTTGGTGACTTGTGCAGGACAGTAATAGAAGTACTTCAGGACTGTAGGAAATATGTTTGGCTTGCAGTTAGTCTTTATCAGAAAGGAGATCTTAAACTAGCGTCCTGCTTCTAAAGAAGGTCTGTGGAGCTGGGTGTGATAGTTCACACTGGTAACTGCAACAGTCAGGAGATGGAGGCAGGGAGATCTGGAGTTATCCTCCCCAAGTTTGAGGCTAGCTTGGGCTACATGAGGTCCTGTGTCCAAAACCAAAGTAAATTAAAGATAAATGAAAACAATTTTAAAAACTAGGAAAATCAAAATCAAAATACTATTCAGGCATGGTGGTGAATGCCTCTTAATCTCAGCCCTTGGGAGGCAGAAGCAGATGGATGAGTGCAAGGTCAGCCTGGTTTACGTGTAGAGTTATAGACCAGCCAGGGCTACATAGTGAGACCCTGTCTCAAAACAATCAAACAGACAAACAAAGATAGATGGATTGGAGAGGAATAGTCCCTTTATAGCCAAACACAGTATGCCTCATTGTATGTGACAAATGTATTTTTAAGGTCAAATTATATTTTAAAAGCATTAAGGAGGTGAGCTTTTGAGAGGAACTCAGAAGCAAATCTTTTTTGTGATATGACTAATTACCGCCTGATAAACCTGGAATTTTCTTATATTGAATTTGCCCATATGTTCTGCTTTGTACTATAGACATCACCAAAATGGGCTCTTCTCCTAGACTGACTCCTGAGGGCAATGGGAGTCAGTTGTATCTTCTGAATTTAAGTAAAACCTCAGAGAGTTTGGGGACAAGAGGTATTTATTTACGCATAGTAGGTGCTCAATACATATTTAGATAATTCACAGTGTATCTGAATTATTTTATTCAAGGCTGGCTGATGTTGTGACTCCACTCTGGAGGCTGAGTTATGAAGCACAACTCAAGGTAGGTGTCTAGCTTGAATCTTCTCCCCCAGCTCTTCCAGCACAATGGTACTAGAGTCATGGAGAGCCTGATTGGAGACTTCAGTCCACTTGCCACATAGTTTCTTTCTTTGTTGTTGTGTCTGTTTGTTTGTTTGTTTGTTTGTTTTTGAAGCAAGGGCTCATGTAGCCCAGGCTGGTTCCAACTCACTAAGTAACTAAGGATGACCTTGAACCTGTTGATCTTCCTGCCTCCTGAATTATAGTAGTAGACTATCACACTTACTTTATGCAGTCTCTGGGCTTAAATCCAGGGTTTCCTGCAGGCCAGACAAGCATTGTGTCAAGGAAATCATGTTCCCAGCCTACCCTGTAGGTCTTTACTTTTGGTTTGTAATGACTCTATTTAACCCTGAGGCTTCTTATAGCTTATGAACTCTAGGCTTGTATATCCAAGTGCTGGAGTTCTTTGTTGTCCTTGTCATGCTTGTGTGTATGAGTGACAGAACAGTTGAATTTCTCAACCACAGGAGCCACCAGCCACATGTGTCTGTTTAAAGTTAAGTATAGTCAATTTTGCCATAATGCTTGCTTTTGAAAACAAATTTGTTTCAGTGGATTGGTGTATTAGGGAACAATTTGAGCATAATGTAGATTTCATGTTTGGCAGGAGCAATTTATTTCATGAGGTGTGCTAGGTGAAAGAAGGAAACAGGACCCAGTTGAAGTGGACTGTATAAGAATACATAGAATGCACATGCATATATGTCAGCCATCTTCTGGCTTTCTCCGTTCTCTGAGGATATTATGGACTGTACCCATTCAGTGCTGGAGATCGAATATAGCACCCAATGCACTTTTAGTTTCTTGTACCATTCCCTAAGTGGTGCCCCTTTTGTTTTCATTTATCTTTATTTGGGGGAAAATTCTAGCCTTATTGTCATATTCTTCTTTCTTTTCACAAAATTGTTAGACTTATTTATTATTTTGTATGTAAGATTGTTTTTGATTACATGTCTCTGTGTGTACCATATGCATGCGTAGTTCTGCCAGAGGTCAGAAGGCATCAGATCCCCTGAGACTGAAGTTATAGACAGTTGTGAGCCATCATATGGGTGCTGGGAATTGAACCTGGGTACTCTGTAGGAATAAGTGTTCTTAACTGATGAGCCAACTCTCCAGCCTCATACACTAATTTTATTATTTAGCCATTTGATATGCATAACGTGGTACTGTTCTTGTTACATTCTGTGTCGGAAAGTGTAAGAGTGTTTATGTATATATATACACATACACACAATTACATACACTCAGTGTGTTCCTACATGTATACACATGTACACTTACATACACTCAGTTGTAAGAATGATAATAAAAAACTTGCCGTGGTGCTACACACCTTTAATTCCAGCATTCGGCAGGCAGAGATTAACTCTTGAGTTGGAGGTGAGCCTAACTACATAATGAGTTCCAGGCCAGCCAGGACAAAACAAAGAGCAAGGGGCTGGAGAGGTAACTCTGCTTAAGAACATTCACTGTTCTTTTCGAGGACCCGAGTTTAAACCCCAGCACCCATGTGGCAGTACACAACCATCTGTAACTGCAGTTCCAGGGGATTTGACACCCTCTTCTGACCTGCATGGGCACCAGAAATACTTGCAGGCAAACACCCAGACACAATAAAATAAAAACAAGTAAACATTTAAAATCCATATACTGTGGGTACTCCCCGGGAATCTGGAGAGGTCAGGTGAAGGCTGTGACCAGTAGAAATAAGAACAGAAGGGCTAACAAGCAGGGAACGGGGCTAGCAGGAGCACAATATAAAGTGGCTCGAAAGGAAGTTGAATTCAGACCGTGTGGTACGAGCTTGAACACAAGGCTGAATGCAGATACTTTTCTGAAGAGCAGCCAATAGAGCCCTGTAGTAGATTCCCACTCCTTGGTCCACTTGCTTCTCTGAAAGCAGTTTACCTGGGTGAATTACTGACACATCCTAGAATGTTGTGTGGCTAGCCCTATTTCTCCCATGAGCTCTTCCTTTGACTGGGGCCATTTCAAGTGCTCTAGCTACACGTGACTAATGGCTAGTGTGTGTGAAGAATATAGCACAGACAGAGCATCTCCATTATAGGACAATCTACCGGGCAGCACTGACATATACTTTAAGTGTTTAATCTTAAAGGTCAGATAAAAAGATGAGCTCACGCAGAGCTCCCTCTTGACCTTTCCTTAGCATCTTATTAAGTCTTTGCCTGTGCTGGATTTCTTGCTTCTGTTATCTGCTAAGCACATAACCCATGAATCTCCGAGAGACCTCTTTTGTTGTCTTTTTCTATTCTTCACAGTGAAACTACATTTGCTTCATTGCTTGTATTCTTTCTGTTGCAGGTGAAATTTGAAGCTCAGAAGAAACTTTTACAAAGCCTAGAGTCCTACCTACAAGTGCTCCATGGAGTTAGTGACACGGTGGCTGCACCCCAGCCTGAGGGGCTCCGCTGTCTCCTCCATCCCATTATACCCTCCGTAAGCCCCCACCTCCCTTGTTCTTGCCTTCTGTGGCCCTGAAATGAGATCAGCAATATTCACTGGGCACTTGCAGGGGTCACTTGATTGTCATTTGCTCATTCTTCTATTTACAGTGGCCCTGAGGGGTAGGTACTGTCATTTTGTAAATGGAGCTATCAGAGAATACAGAGATTATGCAATTTACCTAGGGCACACACCTAGAAAGTGTTTACATATATACTGCACTGTCTGATACAGAGTCCACTTTATCAGCCACGACCCTATTACCTCCATAGGCAGATTCCAGGCTTTAAAAGCCTTCCTAATGATGAGCCCAGATAGGAGCATTTTATTCACTGCAGAAGTTGGCATACCATGGCCCTTAGTCGAAATCTGTCTTTTTGTATTACAGCCAGCCGAGCTCACCTGTTTGTGTCTGTGACTGCTTTGGGGGCTACAGTGTCACTCTCAAGTAGTTATGACAGGTGCCATATGTCCTGCCCAGCTTATGGATTCCAGCTCTCTACAGGTCAGGTTTGCTAGCTCCTTGCGTTATGGCAAGACTGGAGATTTCTTTTCCTTTTTCAAATAGCGAGGCAATTCCGTTCAAAAGCAAAACAACAGCACAGATCAGAAATATGCTGTCAAGAGCGACAGCACTTGACATGACAGAGCTCTTGGGGGCTTGGCAGCCCTTTCTGCTAGTGACCGTGTGCATCATTCCAGCCAGAGACTTTCACATGTACTATACCTTCCAAGGCAGCGTCATTGCTCCGCATTCGTTCCCTTTCTGGTTGTCCTCTTTGATCGTGTCTGATCTCCTGACCTCCTTTCCTTTCCTTCTGTCCCCTCTAGCCTACCACCACTGGCTACCGGAATAAATCCACCTTTTCCGTGAACCGGAGCCCAGATGGCAATCCAAAGACCGTGGGCTACTACCTAGGAACTTGGAAAGGTCAGTTCTAAACAAAACTAAACCAAAAAAAAAAAAAAAAAAAAAAGCTAAACAGTGATGGAGAAGGAAGAAGAGGCACACGTAGCAGTGTCAACAGGAGTGGACCACACGGTGACCATAAAGAAGGCTGACTGCTTCAGCACAGCTCAGGCACACAAGGTTGATCTGGGTTAATTTCTGATGATTATAACCGGGAAAGACATTACTGCCCTTGCCTATTCTTCCTCTAAATGCAATTTAGCAGCTAAGCCAGCAAAAGCCTTGAGTAAACGCTTCTGTTGTCACCGCTGCTGTCTCCGCGTTGTCATTGTAATCTTTATTTTTGCTCCTGTCCATATTGGGAGCAGTGCCCTCATTGTTAGTGAGTCACTTACAATTTCTCACCGTCGCAGCCCTAAAAACCGGAACTCTCTGTGGTTGCTGAATCTGCCTTAGCAGAGCTGGAAGGGAAAGCGGGGTGTGCACGAGGGAAATCACTGGCATTTTCTAAACCTTCCCGCCTGCGTCCATTCCCAGAGTCCATTCCTGAGCTTTTTATCTGCCCACTTTCAGTAAATCTACTCAAAGCCCCATCATTTTATATTACCCACACTGTTTAATATCCATATACCTTGAACTACAGTTCATTCGGACAAGCAATACATTTGGCTTTTCCGTTCCTGGGCTGAATTAAATAACTTTATGATGTCAGGCTTCTGTTATTCAGTAGTAGAAAAACAAAACCTATTACATTTTATTTCCCTCTTAAAATCTGAACGAAAGCAGATATTATCACATGGCGCACTCGTGGCATGAAAGGGGGTGTTTAGGATCAGCTCCATTAAGAATTAGCTGAGTCAGGCGGTGGTGGCAAATGCCTTTAATCCCAGCACTTGGGAGGCAGAGGCAGGTGGATTTCTGAGTTCGAGGCCAGCCTGGTCTACAGAGTGAGCTCCAGGACAGCCAGGGCTATACAGAGAAACCCTGTCTCAGAAAAAAAAAAAAAAAAAAAAAAAAAAAAAAAAAAAAAAAAAAAAAAAAAAAAAAAAAAAAAAAAAAAAAAAAAAAAAAAAAAAAAAAAAAAAAAAAAAAAAAAGCCGATGCCCTCGTTGAGTTGGGGGAAAGGAGGAGAGCGTTATAGGGGGCTTGTGGAGGGGAAACTGGGAAGGGGAATAACTTTGAAATAACCATATAAAATAACCAATAAAACATGGAGAAAAAGAAAGAATTTGCCGATGAATGCCTAAACCAGGAAACAATTAGGTTTCCTGTGAAAAAAATAGCTATGTACTTTCGCTGCTTTGTATTAACATCTGCCTCCGAAGGAGGAACCTTCAGCTGCTGGGTCAGGAGGAAAATCATTAATCCAATCATTTTTGTTCACATAGATGGAAATGTCGTCTGTGTACCATGCAATCATCTGAAAAACATCCCAGAGAAACACAGTCAAGTGGCTCAGGTAAAATTGAACAAGGGCTGGTTGAAGATGACCCCAGGGCATTGTACTCTCTAACTGCAGTGTCCCTGACATTTTAATCTGGGTGCCTGCTGTGACTGCTGGAGGGAAGGAGGGGCTCTGTACTGAAAGTTTACCTTTTAATGTGGCTAGAACATTGCCCTGGTTTTGTTCCGGAGATGGGGTAGAGTGGGAGGCAGAATTGCTGTTGTTCTGTTGCAAATGTCAAGGGGTCCAAGGACATTAGTAATGGTGAATAATTAGAAAAGAGGTACTTCGGAGACCTTGGTGGTACAGCAGGTGTTCCAAATGCTTGAAAGGTTAATGCTTTCAGCAGAACAAAGAAGTACCATGAGGGCTGAGCTGGATGCACAGCTCAGTGCTAGAATGCTTATTTAGCATGCATGAAGGCCTTGGTTTGATTCCTGGCACCACAGAAAAAACCTAAACTTCTCATGGGATTGACTACCCCCACACACACACTTTGAATTGGTCTGTTTTATGGGTCCACTACTGAATGCCTACTTTCGGGCACTGCACCTGAAGTGGGGCTACACTGGTGACTCAGTTTGTCATTAGAAATGATGTCTGTGCTCACAGACCTGAACAAGAAGAGGCCGAAGCCTTACTGAGGACTGAACTAGACTCCAAATGATCCTCTTCCTCCCCTTCGTTCTTACCAGCACCTACCCTTTTAATGAGTTTTGCTTCTGACACTGGGGTGCCGCTGTATTTAGCATGCTAATGGGATATGTGCTAAGTTCCAGAACTCTCCACAGCTGTTTTTGCAGGCTCACTTTCTAGAACCCCCACGCCCCTCATCACCGCCTTGTCTGATTTTTTTTGTCCCTGAGGGTTTTTTGTACTTTATTACATTTATTTATTTGTTTATTATTTTAAAACTGTTTCTTCATTTTTTTTATTGTATGAATGTTTTACCTGCATGTGTGTCTGTTCTACAGGCATGGGCCTGCTCCCTGTGGAGGTCAGAAGAGGGAATCAGATCTCCTGGAACAGGAGTTACAGGTGGCTGGGAGCCACCATGTGGTTGCTAGGAATTGAACCCAAGTTGTCTGCAAGAGTAGCCAGTGTTCTTAACCTCTGAGCCACCTGTACATCCATCTATCCTTCCTTTCTTCCTTCCTTCCTTCCTTCCTTCCTTCCTTCCTTCCTTCCTTCCTTCCTTCCTTTCTATTTAGGTTCATGGCATGTGCATGTTCACATGTACATGTGTGCTGTGGTGAACTTGGGGAGTTCAGAGGACAAGAGTCTCAGGCATCAAACTCAGGTTGTCAGTCCTGGTGGCAAGTACTCTTCCAAGTGAGCCATGGTAGTAATTATTTGAAAACTCTAAACCTTCTTTAGGTATTTTTTTAAACTTATTACCTTTAACCTTTAGTTTCAGAAGATAAACTTAAGAAGTTACAGCTCTTAGAAGCAAACTCCTAGAACTATCTGGAATCCACTCGCTTCTACACTATTAGCACTCAAGTTCTCTGTAGTCTGGACTATCACAATGGTGTCTGCCCCAACCTCAATGATCTCAGCCTTTCTTTCAGAGCATTCTCTGCTCAGGAGTCCCAGCTGTCTGCAAACTGAAGGCAATACCATTCCCTGCTGAAAGATCTGTAGGAGTTGCCCGGCCACGTCGAAGTCTTTGAAAAAAATTATGCATGGATTTGTGTTTGTGTGTGCTTGTTTGTGTGTGCATGCACACACAGGCCAGGGCACACATGTGGAGATCAGAGGACAACTTGCTAGAGTTAATTCTCTCCTTCCACCACATGGCTTTCAGGGATCAAGCTCAGGTTGCTAGGGTTACCAGCCAAGCCCCTTTATCCACTGAGGCATCTTGCCAGCCCTGCCCAGCATCCTTTGGAATGCAAGGTTAAATTCTTTACCATTTCATTTTAGGCTCTTCCTAACAAGGAGCCCAGGCTTATCTTCTGCCCTATGCCTCCCTGCTTTCTTCTTTCTATTTGTACTGAACCGGTGTGACACTCCCATGCTCTCTCATTTCTGCCTGCCTGCCCTCTCTTTCTAGAGTGTTTTTGGTTTGCAAACCACCCCCGCCACTGCCAGGGCTTTTTATTCCATTCAAGCACCAGGTCTATAGAAAACCATGCCAGCTCCTCAGTCTGATTAAGAGTCCCTGTCCCCTGTACGTGGGTATCTCTACTGTGCATCTCTTGTAAAGCACCTGGTACAGCATATTTCATTGTCTGTGGGTGCTTCCCACACTAGCCTGTGGAGGTAGCAGCTATGTATTATCTAACTTTGTAGAGCATCAAGTACTATTTCATACACAATGTGTGTGAGTTTAGCGCGTGTTTGGTGAATTAATACTTCTTGTTTTATCGGTATTCTCAAATACTTTCCATTTATCTCTCTTAGATTATTTTGAAGCACAAAATGTAAACATTTTATATGTGTTCCAGGAGAAGAAATTTACTTTTTAAAATATAACCTTAATATCTGGTATTTAGATTTTGACATTAATTTATCTGGTATTTTTAAAAGATTTGTTTGTTTATCTCTGTGAGTATTCTGTTTTCAGGCATACCAGAAGAGGGAATCAGATCTCATTAAAGATGGTTGTGAGCTACCATGTGACATCTAGGAATTGAACTCAGGACCTGTGGGAAGGTGGCCAGTGCTCTTATCACTGAGCCATCTCCCTAGTCCCAAGTATTTTGATTTATTTACTTATTTTTATAGTTTTCTCAAGTCGGGGTCGTTTTGTTTTGTTTTGTTTTGTTTTGTTTTGTTTTGTTTTATTTTTGAGACAGGGTTTCTCTGTATAGTCCTGGCTGTCCTGGAACTCGCTTTGTAGACCAGGCTGGCCTCAAACTCAGAAATCCACCTGCCCCTGCCTCCCAAGTGCTGGGATTAAAGGCATGCGCCACCACGCCCGGCTTCAAGTCAGGGTCTTAACAAGATTTATTCTTGGTATCCTTGGTCTTTGGGTTCCAGACTGCCCATAGTTACCAACATCCATGGATGTTCAAGTTCCTTATATGGGAAATGGTGTAGTGATTGCCCATCACTTAAACTTGTGTTCCTGTACACTTAGATGATCTTTGGATTACTTGTTTTTTGTTTTGTTTTGTTTTGTTTTGTTTTGTTTTTCGAGACAGGGTTTCTCTGTATAGCCCTGGCTGTCCTGGAACTCACTCTGTAGACCAGGCTGGCCTCGAACTCAGAGATCCGCCTGCCTCTACCTCCCAAGTGCTGGGATTAAAGGCATGCGCCACCACTGCCCGGCTCTTTGGATTACTTGTAATTCTTAATATAATGTAAGTGCTAAGCCAACAGCTATGTAAATAGTTGTTATACTGTATTTGTTTGGGGACAAAAGAGAAAACTGTCTGTAGATGTTCAGTGCAGACACTTTTTTTTCAGTGAAGACACCTTTTAAAAGCAGTTTTTAAAAGGTTTTTTTTTTTTTTTGTACAGGGGTGTGTGCCATAGTGTGAGTGTGGAGATCAGAGGACAGCATGGAGAATTTGGTTCTCTCTCTCTTTACCATGTGGGTTCTGGCGATTAAACTCAGAATCTCGGGTTTATGTGCCAAGCAACTTTACCTCGGAGGCATTTTGCCAGACTTTTTGTCTTTTTAAAGTGAGGATGTTTCTCTGAAGACCAGGCCGACCTGGAGCTCATTTGTGGCTCATGCTGTTCTCAGACCTACAGTCATTTTCCTGCCTCTGCTTCTGACAGCTCGGATTATAGGTGGGAGCCATTAAGATTGACTTTTCACATTTAAAAACCCTTGATGCTTTCATTTTTGTGTGCATACAGCGTGTGTGGGGTGTGTGCTTGCGCCTGTGCTTGCAGAGGCCATGGGAGGGCATTGGGTATCTGCCATACTCTTTTGACACAGGGCTCTTACTTGAATTTAGTGCTTCTGAGTTTATTTGGCAAGACTGGATGCCAGCAAGCTCCAAAGACCCTCCTGGTTTTCCCTGTGATCCTTCATTGCTGGGATTAGGGGCACATGCCACTATGCCCAGCTCTGTTTGTTGTTTGTTTGTTTGTTTAATGTGGATGCTGGGACCCAAACTCAGGTCTTTATACAAGTGCCCCTATACCAGACCAAGATTTTTATTATAAAAATATGTTATTTATTTATATAGTCGGCTCTGTCTCTCTCTCTGTCTCTTTGTCTCTCTGTCTGTCTGTCTCTGTCTATCTGTCTGACTGTCTGTGTGTGTGTGTGTGTGTGTGTGTGTGTGTAGGTTGGGGAGTGAAGAGGTGCATGCATGTCATAGAGCGAGAGTGGAAGTCAGAGGATAACTTTTTAGGAGGGACTCGCCTCTTCCCACCCTGTTTTTAAGGGAGGAGCTCTTTCTTGTCTTTACTGCCACTGGACAGCTTCCTGTGCAAACTTCTGGTTGACTCTCTTCACTTCTATCTTGCCATAGGAGTGCTTGGGCTGGAATTTCAGACTGGAAGACCACATCTATTTTTTATGCCTGTTCCAGGGATAGAATTCAGGCTGTCAAAATTACTAGGCAAGTGTATTGTACCTGCTGAGCCTTCTTGCCAGCCCCAGATTTTGATTTTTGACATGTATATATGATAGCTTTTTTTCCAGTGATATAAACGAGTTGTCATATAAATGTGATAAAATATCATAAAATCAAACAGTGGCTCCCTATGCTGTCAGCTGTATGAACCCATTAAAAAGTTTCCCATTTGATCTGTTTGTGTTGAGTCATTCACACCATATATCCCCGGAACTCCTGATCCTCTTCTCTCAGATTCCCAAGCGTGCATGCTGCTGTTCCCAGCTGCCATCAGTTATTTCCTTGAAAGATCATTGCCTGTGTCTGTCATTTCCTGAATGGTTGCTATGTGAGGATGATCTCAAGTCTATCATGTCCTCTTCATGTATTAGTTAAAATGAATAGACTTCTCTTCTTCCTCCTCCTCTCCCTTCCTCCTTCTCCTCCTCCTCCTCCTCCTCTACTCCCTCCTTCTGTGCCTCTTCCTTTTCCTATTTCTTTTTGATGGCATTGAATCACATCCATGATAGGCAACCACATTTAGCCCTAAGCTGTATCCCTAGTCCTAATTTTTTTCTAAAACTAACTTTTCCTTCTCCACTGTATAATTATAGATTGTACTTATATAGGATAAAACAAAGGAACTGATTGATTCTTTCACATTCATAGAAAGGTGATCAGTTTGTTTGTTTTGATATCATTTTGAGCTTCTGTATTTTTAAAAAAATTTATTTTTAATAATTAATGTGTATGTGTATATGCCTTTGCACATTTATGTGCACACCAAATTTGTGCAGTGCCCACGGAGTCTAGAAGAGGGTGCCCAATCTCCTAGAACCTGTAGTTGTGAGCCACCTGATGTGGGTTATGGGAACTGAACTCAGTTCTTGGGCAAAGGCAGTATATACTCTTAACCAATGAACCATCTGTCCAGAACAAGAGATCATGGATTCTTAACACATTTAGTATGTTTCAACTCACCGGAGGTGCTGGATTTATTTATTATTGATTTCTTTTCTTTTTTTGTAAAATATAAAATCATGTAAGCAACTTGAAGACCATTAACTAATATTAACTTAGAGCAACTGCACATCCTATTCAACAGTTTCAAACCTATGTGTGTACTCAAGAGAGATACATACTTAGAATATCAAACATGTCTAAGAGGTCAACAAAAAGACATTCATTAATATCCCAAATGTGAAGGCTCAGATGCTTATAACCAGAAGATGAATTGATGCATGTCTTGTCCAAAAAATGACTGAGTTGTCACTGCCTAGCATATGAACTGAGCTTTAAACACCAAATTAAAGACTCAGAACCAGCTCTACCCCTTGTGTATTTTTTTTTCATAAAACTACGCAAGCATGAAAACCGAATATACATTTCTTGTAAGTCAAGCAATATTTCTTACACTTTTTTGTTTTTCTAATATAAAATATGATAAGATAAAGCGAAACGTAACACATTGTAATTGGACAAAACAAACAGATGGAAAATTGCCCAGGAGAAAGCACAAGAGGCAGACACAGAGACCCCACTTGATCTCACACCCAGGAATCCCATAAACTAAGCTTGGCCTACGAAAGGAGAAACCATAGTGTGTGTGTGTGTGTGTGTGTGTGTGTGTGTCTGACCTATATGGTAAAAATAGACAAGAAAAATAATATAAATACAATAAAAATAAATAAGATACAAGTCACAAAAGAAGAAAAGGAAAAGCCCTGACAGGGCATTATGAGACACAGAATGTGCAAAGCTGCCTGAGTTTGTTCTCTTAGCCACCTGCTGCTGCGCACACAGCCTGCCCTTCAGAGCAGTCTGTTTCCCAGTGAGACTCCCTTGGAGGAAACTAAATATTTCATTGCCAAGTGGTTAGCAATTAGATTTTGTTTTGCTTTTGTTTTTTGAGACAGGGCCTCTGTGTGTCCTGGCTGTCCTGGAACTCACTTCATAGGTCAGATTGGCTTCTAACTCACAGAGATTCTCCCTACCTCTGTCTCCTGAGTGCTGGGATTAAAGGTGTGATTGGATATTGATTCTGAGTTAGGGATGGGAACATGTGTTCACTTCTCCTTTCTTTCAGCTTTAGGGCCCCATCAGGTGCAGACTCATGAAGGCCCTGTGCGTGCTGCCTCAGTCTCCCTGAGTTCATATGTAACTCCAGTCATGTTGATTCAGAGGGCCTTGTTTTCTTAGAATCCTTCATCCCCTATGATTCTCATACTCTTTGTGCCTTCTCCTCCATAGGGTTCCCTGAGACCTGGGGGGGGCGGGGGTTGATGGAGACATCCCATTTAGGGCTAAGTGTTCCAAGGCTCTCTGCATAATGTCTGGCAGTGAACCTCTCTGTATGTGTTCCCATCTGCTGCAGGAGGAAGTCTCTTTGATGATGGCTGAGTCAGGCAGCGAATGATCTATGAGTAGAGCAGGATGTTATTAGGATTCATTTTATCACTGAGTTATATTTTTTAAAACCAGCAGTATTTGTTTTTACTCGTGGTCCCTGGGTCCCTGGTCACCCAAGCAGTGTCATTTGTGGGTTCTATCTTGTGGAGTGAGCCTTAAGTCAAATTGGATATTAGTTGGTTACACCTACAAGGTTTGTTTTGTTTTGTTTTGTTTTGTTGAGACAGGGTTTTCTTTGTGTAGTTCTAGCTGGTCTGTGTAGACCAGGCTGGCCTGCTTAAACTCAAGAGACCCACTTGCCTCTGCCTCCTGAGTGCTGGGCTTTAAGGTATGCTCCACCACTGCCTGGCCTACTCCCCATTTCATTAGCATATTTTGCAGGATGGATACCTTTGCAGACCAAAGGGCTGTGGCTAGGTTGGTGGAGGATTCACATTCCTCTTTTGCTAACATGCAGAGTACTTTCCCAGACTGTGATGCTTTCTATAAGCTCGGCCTAGGGACTGGCACTATGAGAAGGTGTGGCCCTGTGGAGTGGGTGTGGTCTGGTTGGAGTACACGTGTCACTGTGAGACCCTCCTGGTAGTTGCCTAGAAGTCAGTCTTTTCCTAGTAGCCTTCAAATGAAGATGTAGAATGCATATGTTACATTGACCCTGTGATAATTTGTTTATGATTGGTCAAGGGAGTAGCACTATTAGGAGGTGTGGCCTTGTTGGAGTAGGTGTGTCACTGTGGGCATGGGCTTACGACCCTCACCCCAGCTTTCTGGAAGTCAGTCTTCCACCAGCACCTTCAGATGAAGAGATACAGCTCTCAGCTCCTCCTGTACCATGCCTGCCTGGATGCTGCCATGCTCCCACCTTGATGATACTGGACTGAACCTCTGAACCTGTAAGGCAGCCCCAGTTAAATGCTGTCCTTTTAGGAGTTGCCTTGGCTGTGGTGTCTCTTCATAGCAGTAAAACCCTAACTAAAACATGTGCCAAAGATGCTAGAATGTAGGGGTAAAGGCTCAATGTAGACACCAGCTTGACTTTTCTGTTCAATGAGTTGTGTAGGTATCATTCTCAGTAACGACACCATCAGTTTGTTGAGGGTAACTTATTGTCTTGGCAGCAGCAGCCTGGGTTATTTGAGGGTTCCCATGGCCAACAGTTCAATTAGCTGTAACCCAGTCCAGGTACTGAAAACTTTATTTCATGACAAGAAATGTCCCGTTGGGACTCTGTCTTTTCACTTATATCACTTTCATTTATGTATATATTTTAGGAATCTTCTACTGTATCAGGCTTCCATACTACCCTTTAAATGGTCCTTAATTTTATCTGTGTCTCCCCATACTATCCCCTTATCCCCCTCTCTCCTCACCATCCCCACTTGATCCTCCTGTTCTAGCCTCTCTCTGTTCATCCATAATACAGCTTTCTATTTATAACCCTTTGCTAGAGAGATCTTTCTTCCCCCAGACCCTGACCCCAGCCCCTTACTCTATACCTAACCTCTGTCGTTCTACTGATGTTGCTTCGTTGTCATTGACTTAGCAGCTAATTTCCATATCTAAGTAAATATATACCATATTTTTCTTTCTAGGTCTGGGTTACTTCACTCAGTGATTTTTTTTTAGTTCCATTTATTTGCCTGTAAATGTCATGAAGTCATTTTCAACAGCTCAGTAGTACTCCATTGTGTAAATGTAGCACATTTTCTGTATCCATTCCTCTGTTGAGAGGCATCCAGGTTGTTCCCAGTTTCTGGCTATTATGAATCAAGTGGCAGTGACCATGGTTAGGCTAGTGTCTCTGTGGTAGGTTGAGTCATCTTTTGGGTTTATGCTCAGGAATGATATGCTGAGCCTTGAGGTAGATTGATTTCCAACTTCTTGAGGAACCACCACACCTATTTCCGTAATAGCTGTAAGGGTTTGTACTCCCACCAGCAATGGAGGAGTGTTCTCCTTCATTCCTCATCTTGCCAGCAAGAGCTGTCATTTGTTTTGTTATCTTAGCCATTCTGACAGGTGGAAAATGAAATCTCAAAGTAGTTTTGATTTGCATTTCCCTGATGAGTAAGGATGTTAAACATTTCTTTAAGTGTTTCTCAGCCATTTGAGTTTCTTCTTTTGACAATTCTGTTTAGATCTGTACCCCATTTTTAAATTGAGTTATTTGTTTTCTTGACACCAAGTTTTGAATTTGTTATATATTTTAGTTTTTCGTCCTCTATAGGATATACAGTTGTTAAAAAAAAAAAAAAAAAAAAAAAACTTTTCCTTCTGTAGGCTGCCACTTTGTCCAAATAGTGGTGTCCTTTGCTATGCAGAAGTGTCTCAGTTTCATGAGGTCTCACTTGTTAGCTGTTAATCTTAGTGCCCGTGTGAGTGGTATTTTGTTTAGAAACTCTTTCCCAATGAGTCCAAGGCTATTCCTCACTTGCAGTTTAACCAACACCATTTGTTGAAGATACTTTCTTTTATTCAGTGTGTATTTCTGTCTTCTTTATTAAAAATCAGGTATCTTTACTGTTGCTAGGTAACTGGGGAGGAGTGTAGCCTGAAGGTCAGAAGCTTGGGACATTGTCTACGTGACTACTATTCCTGGGGAGACATGATCAAATGTCAACTCACTCCAGGGGGGGAACCAACAGTAAACCAAAGTGAGGATACCACCGCAACTGAGCTTGGTCAAGCAATGAGTTTTATTGTGGTTATTTGGAGGAGTATGGGCAAGGGGTTGCTTACAGAAGACTACATGACTTAAAGGCAGCTGTATCACAGAGTCCACTGCAGCGTGGATGGCAGCTCGTGAAAAGCTGGAAACTTAGAGTGCACTTCATAACCTGCAGGTAGCTCAACAACCTGAAGAGTGTCCTCTCCAGGCAGCTCAGTTACTCTGAGTCCCTTACAGATGGCTTGGCTGTGTCTCTGGTTCTAGGCAGCTTGGCTGATCTGAGAATCTTCTTAGGATAATGTGCAGTTTTATCTCCCCTTTAACCTTTGTGTTTTAATGATGGAGAGTTTCATTTCAGGAGATTGCTACACAGAAGCACACGTGCCTATGGATGCATACGTGTCACTGTGCATGATGAGGCCAGAGATATATGTTGAGTGTCTTCCTTAATCACACCTCAGTTTATTTTTTGAGACCAATCCTTTCATGGAACCAGGAGCTCATTTATTTGACTAGGGCACTGGCCAACCAGCTTCAGAAATTGTGTCTGTGCTCTCCATTTACCCAAGCCAGTGCTTGGATTACAGATGTATATTGCTGAAGCCAGCTCTTCTGTAGATTCTGGGGCCCCAAATGCTAGTCCTCATGATTTTATGGCAAGAACTTTCCCAACTGAACCATCTGCCTGTCCCATCATCCTGGGACTTTTTGTTGCTGTATAGCCTTGTCTTTTGTTGTTGTCTGTCTGTTTTAAGATAGGTTCTCCCTATGAAGACCAGGATGGCTTTGAATTGGGCAGAATCCTGCCTTTGCCTCTTGAGTATCAAGATTACATGCATGCCCCACCACACCCAACAGTCTTGTCTTTGCTGTTTGTTAGATTCTGTCTTGTTCTTTTGGTTTGCACCTACATTTGCCCAGAGTACAATCTCCATTTGTTTCTTGAGGAAGGTTATCTAGGACATAATGGTTAGATTTTTGTAGGTCTCTATATAAGCACTGTTTCCTACCCTGAAATGACTGAAAATGTTTCTAGATTTAAAACTCTGGTTTGAAATCATTTGACCCTTGTCTTAGGGTTTCCATTGCTGTGAAGAGACACCATGACCAAGACCACTCTTACAAGGACAACATTTTTTTTTTTTTTTTTTTTGGGTTTTTGAGACAGGGTTTCTCTGTATATCCCTGGCTGTCCTGGAACTCACTTTGTAGACCAGGCTGGCCACGAACTCAGAAATCCGCCTGTCTCTGCCTCCCGAGTGCTGGGATTAAAGGCGTGCACCACCACGCCCGGCCAAGGACAACATTTAATTGGGGCTGGCTTACAGGTTCAGAGGTCCATTATCATCAAGGTGGAAAAAGCATGGCAGCTGGAGCGGCTGAGAGTTCATCTTGTTTCAGAAGTAACTAGAAGACTGGCTTCCAGGTGGCTAGGAGGAAGGTCTCAAAACCCATCCCCACAGTGACACACTTCTAACAAGGTCACTCCTCCTAATACTGCCACTTCCTGTGGCAAGCATATTCAAACTGCCACAACCCTGTAAAGTTTACAGACTGTATTTCTTTGGATTATGTGGGGTAATAAACCTTGCATCTCTTCAGGTTTCCCTTGGTAGGCACTTTAGTTTTGAGACAGGATCTTGTCATGTAACCTATGCTAGTCTTGATCTTTCTTCCTGACTTTGTCCTTTAAGTGCTTTGGTTTTCATTTACATACTTATTTATTTACTTACTTATTTTTCCCTTTCTGTATATGAGTGCTTTGCTTATGTATGTGTGTGTGTGTGTGTGTGTGTGCGCGTGCGCGCGCGCCTGGCACCCACAGGGTCAGCTATGGGCATTTGAGATCTGGCTGGCTTTCTGGAGAAAGTAAACATAGACTCAGGTAAGTATTTAGTAGGCAAATACGGCAAATGTTAACAGGCCAGATCATGTATGAGAGGTCATTTTAGGTCCTTTAACTTTTCTTATGAGTGAAGTGGGAAGCTGTTGAAAGTTGTGATGGGTAGGGGGATGTATCGGACTGGCCAGGGCAAAGTCGAACACTCCTCTGGGTGGGGGGGCGGTGAGGCTAATTATAGGAAAGATAGAAAAAAGATGCAAGATGCAGATATGGGATATGGGAAGGCTGCAGGTCTACACCACACTAGTGAGCAAGTATATTTTCTCAGAGCCTTCTTATACTATATTACTGTGGAAAGCAAAGCCACAAGCTAACAGAAGCAATTTTGCTAAATTGTACACAGGACATTGGTTTCCATCTCAGAAACCACCCTGTTCCTTCCACCAAGGTCAATAGAATCTTCAGCTGTTAGCCTTGAGCCTCAGTGCACCTCCTCTTAGTGTTCCGTACCTCAGCAGGCTGGGCAATCTTCCAACAGACCCTGACCTGCCTTGACTCTGCCTGCCAGGCAGCCTCTCTCCCTCCCTCTCTCTCTGTGTCTTTGTCTCTCTCTGTCTCCGTCTCTGTCTCTCTCCCCCCTATGCTTCAGAGAAGTGTCAAACTGCCACTGACTGGGGGATTCCTTCATCCAACAGGTTTTTAACAGGATCGCTCGGGTTGTGTGCATCTTCTCTCTTTCTGGTTCCCCTATCCCTTAAAATAGTATCCCTTCTACTTTCGTGCATTTTAAAATATCTAGATTTTATATATATTGAAAAAAATAATATTTGCCTTCCTGAGTCTGACATCTTTTGCTTAATATAACCTCCTGTTCTATATATTTTCTTGACAATTATATATTATTTCATTCTTCTTTACAGCTTAATAAAGCTCCATTTTGTATTATATATCATCTTTTGGGGGGGCGTCGGTCCCTCTGCTGATGGACATCTAGGCTGGTTCCACCTTTTAGCTATTTCGAATGTTGCAGCATTAAGCAGAGATGATCTCTCTGTTATGCTGATTTGGGTTCCTAAGGGCGTATACCTTGTGCATCGGGATAGCTGAGTCAACGGTAGTTTTATTTTTAGGTTTCTGAAGAACCATGCTGAAATTCATGGTGGCAACACTAACTTACACCCCCACCAACGAGTGTGAACGCTCCCATCCCTGACAGCATTTGCTGCTTGTTTTCTTGCTGGGGTGAGGTGGGGGGTCTCAGTGTACTTTTAATTTACATTTCTGTGGTACTAAGGATTCTGAACATTATAAATATGGGCTCGGGTCCTCTATTTGCTTTTTATTTATACTTTAAAAAAACTTTTGAGTCATTTATACTTTTGAGAGCTGTCCAGTAAATTTGACCATTCATTGTGTGGCTATTGGTTCTTTGAGTCTTTAATATTTGAGTTCCTTATATAGTCTGGGTATTAGTCTCCTGTCAGATGCACAGCTAGCAAAGAGTTCCTCATGTTCTCTTGCCCTCTTTTAACTTGGTGACTGTTCCATTTCTTGTTCAGAGATCCTTTTTTGTTGTTTGTTTTTATGATTTTATTTTTCAAGACAGGGTTTCTCTGTGTAGTCCCAGCTGTCCTGGAACTTTCTTTTATATCAGGCAGGCCTTGAACTTGAAGATTTGCTTGCTTTTGCCTCTCAAGTACTGAGATTAAAGGTTTGTGCCACTGTCCTTGGCATTTATTGTTCAGAAACTTGACTGCGTCAACAGAATTATTTTGTAAGACATACAGCCTTAGGTGATTTCATTGTTATGTGAATGCCATAGAGTGCACTTACACTACCTTGTGTGGTATGGCCTACTTAACACTTAGGCTCCACGGTATGAGTTCAGCCCGGTGTCTGTAGAGGCAGAGCAAACAAAAGAACAAGAATAATCAAGCACAAGAGAAAATGATACAATCATGAGATGCTGTAATTATTGGATGTGTGAGGCTGCTGCCAGGGTAATTCATTGCTTTACAGTGAACATTATTTGTATGTAATATACTGTGAAATATTAAAAAGTATAATGTAAGAAATACACAAGGCAGTTGGCAATCATACATTATTATTATCATCTAGTATTATGTACTATATACATCATTGTATGTCGTGTTCTTTTGTATGACTGCCAGTAGAGTAGGGTTTGCTCACACCAGCAATCTGAGAAGAGGGCAGGAGCCTGGTAAATGGGGCTGAAATGGAGGTCAAAGGAGGTAGGATAGCCATGTCCTGGGAGCCAAAATGTGAGAAGACACACTTTCCAGCTGTGTCCAGTGTGGCTGAGTGTGGACTCTTGGACCAGGTAGTTGATGACCGCAATGCAAACAGTTTAGGTGTAGTGGTAGGAACCTTACTCAAGAGGTTAAAGAGGAGACTCGGAGACAAGGGACATATATAGTTCTTATGAGTTTGGTTACAGAGTGAAAATGAAGCAGAGATTTAGCTAATAGTGTGTACAGATTCATGAAATTTTTTTCTTCTGAAACAGGGTCTCATGTAGCCTAGGACGGTGTTAAACTCACTACACGGCTGAGGATAACCTTGAATTTGTGGTCCTTCTGTTTCCACCTCACAATTTCTAGGATTGCTGGCATGATGCCTGGCTCCTTGCTTTTTCTTTCTTTTAAAACATTTTTTAAATAAAAGATTTGTTTACTTTATGTGCGTGTTTTTGCCCACATGCATGTGTGGGTATTATGTGCAGGACTGATGCTCACAGAGGAAAGGAAACAGAAGTGGACCACCTGTGTGCAGAGTTGCAGATGGTTGTAAGCTGTCAGCGTGGTGCTGAGAACCAAACCAAGGTCCTGTGGTATGGCAGCCAGTGCTCCTAACCACTGAGCCATTTCTCCAGCTCCTGCTCGCTATTTTGAAAGTGAGCGAGTCTGTTAATGGGGATGATTTAGCACTGAGACAGAAAATGATATTTCAGGGGAGAAAAAAGAATTGTTAGATTAATAACAATATATTTTCTTATGCCTTTGTTTCATCTGAGTAGGATTTTTTAGGTAGAACATTCCGCTATTTTAATTAGAAGATGTATTGACTCTTACTTAACACTTAAGTGCTCTCATATAAAAATAGGAGTCGCTGGGCGTGGTGGCGCACGCCTTTAATCCCAGTACTCGGAAGGCAGAGAAAGGCGGATTTCTGAGTTCGAGGCCAGCCTGGTCTACAAAGTGAGTTCCAGGACAGCCAGGGCTATACAGAGAAACCCTGTCTCGAAAAAACAAAAAACAAAACGAAACAAAACAAAAACAAAAAAAAAAAACAAAAACAAAAACAAACAAAAAAACGGGAGTCACCCTTCATTTTACAATGGTCATAGAGTGGTGGGTTGTCGTCCATATTTCCTTAAACATTATTTCCAGGTAAGGCCCAATTTTTTTCAACCATCATCTTTCCAAGACCTCTGACATTTGAATCTTGCTTCCAAAAAGCATACCTTTTAAAACAAGAAAGTAAGTTACAATTGACTGGTCCTGTGTCAAAACTTCCAATCCCAAGTGTAGCTTATGGATGAGTGAGTCTCCACTGTGGTTATTTTATTTGGCTTTGGCAATTACTGGGAGATAACCCTAATCTACTTTTCTAACTGCTGGCCTGGCTAGCTCCCACTGGTGTACCCCAAATACTTGCTGTTTCTCCTGGCTATGTGCTCATGGTCCATCTCCTCTCATGGCGGCTTCCTCCTCTTTCCCAGTGTTCTTTCTTCTCTCTCCTCTACCTGCAATCCCCAACCAGGTAACTCAAAAATCCACCTGCCTCTAATCCCTACAGTAATTGGTTGTAGTCATTTTTTTTTTTTATTTAACCAATAATTTTAAACTAAGGAGCGAGATTTACATAACAAAAATTAGTAACTGAGAATTCACTGGTCTTGAGGCAACTAGACAGAATTTAGCATTGCAATACATAGCAACAGACCAAACCTCAACACCCATGATTTGAAAAATATGTTTAGTATAGTTAAACATATCTTCTGTATAGGAATTTATAGAAAAATAGTAAGGTGTAGCCTTTATTGATCTTCTCTTTGCAGGTAGCACTAATTTTTGGCATGACTTCCTCTTCCCTAGATAATCTTGAATTTTATGTAACATGAGAATAAATGACATGTGTAAATCAGATAGTGTGTAGTAGCAAGTTTTGTTTTAACAATATTGTTTTTGCTATGCTTTTATGGATCAAGCCCAGGGCTGTGTGCAAGTTACCAAGCCTTCTACCGATGAGCTACATCCCTGTATTTTTTTTTTTTTTACTTTAAGGGGTTAAAGTCATTGTAACTAAGAATTGTTTCAGCATACATTTTCCAAGAGGATATGGAGGGTTGAACTGAGCTCTAATATAGCTTCTTTCTGACTATATTTGACAGAAATAATAGGCTTGCACCAGAAAGTTATAAGTAAGAATGGATCACAGCATCTTACTAAAGCATTAGGAAACTGTGCCAGAGTGTTCCACAGAAGTGGAAACTTCTTGTATTCAGTATCACATATAGAATAACCTGAGGGCTTCCATCTGAATAAGTTATTTATTTATTCATTCATACCTACTTTTAAAAATATGACTGCGCATGTACTATGTACCAGATTAAGGAGAGAATGTTAAACCCTCATGAAACTTAGGAGTTTAGAATAGAAAGAATGGTGATGTCCTCCCTAAGGTCAGAGGGCAAGGGCTGGCTGCAGAGCCCCTGCAAGCCCGGGACTCTGAGTCCCTCTGCTTCAGCCTCCTGGGTGCTATATGTTAACACAGCTGTCTAAGAACATGTTTTTATGTCACTTTTCTCCTTAGGGCTACTTAAATCACCACAGGCCAGAGGGATAAACAACAGAACTTTAGTTCTTTCCTGTCTTGAATTACAAATCTAAGAGCAGGGCTGGGCAGGTTTGTTTTTCTTCAGGCCTATGGCCATTTTTATGCTGTGGCCCCACATGCTCTTTTCTCTGCATATTTGGTCCTTGTGATTTTTGGTATGCTCACATTTCTTCTTCTTCTTCTTCTTCTTCTTCTTCTCCTTCTTCTTCTTCTTCTTCTTCTCCTTCTTCTTCTTCTTCTTCTTCTTCTTCTTCTTCTTCTTCTTCTTCTTCTTCTTCCTCCTCCTCCTCTTCCTCTTCACCTTTCTCTTCCACTTCTTCCTCTTCCTCTCCTCCTCCTTCCTTTTTTCTCCTTCCCCTCCTCCTCTTCTTCCTTCTTCTTCTTTCTTTATTCTAGACAGGCTCTCATGTAGCCCAGGCTAGCTTCAAACTAGTTATGTAATCAAAGATGACCTTGAACTTCTGATCTCCGTTCTTCTACCTCCCAAGTGCTGGCTGGTATTACAAGTATGTGCTGCCATGCCCGTGTGCTGGAAATGGGAAGTCCAGTACTTCCTGTATCCCAGGCAAGTACTCTACCAGATGAACTATATTCCTACCCCTACCTTTTCTCCTCTTACAAAAAATGCTGGTCAAATTGGATTAAGTGTGCTTTATGGCCTCCTCTTAATTTTATGTACTTTTGAGAGGCTCGCTAGATAGCCTAGAATGATGTCAAATTTGAGATTCTCTGGCTTCAGCCTCTTGAATCTTGAAGTATGTTGCCTACCATGCCTGGCTTCCTTTCTTACCTCATTAAAGATCCGTTTCCAAATGCAGTCCATGTTCTGAGAGTCTGGGGGTAAAGGTGTCAATATATGCATCTGGGAGAGCCAGAATGAATGATAAACTGTGGGACGTGTTTCTTCTGCCAACATTTAATTTACTATCAATTTCTCCTCAGTACTATGAAGTATTCCTTCGACAGTCTTCATTGGGACCCTGTCTTCTCTTTCATGAAGGTGGACACTGGCGTGAACTCATAGTTCGTACAAATAGGCAAGGACACACAATGGCTATTGTCACTTTTCATCCCCAGGGATTAAGTGAGGTAAGCCTAGCAGGGTAAGAAGCCACCTCTGTTTGTTGAAATTTTAGAGCAGATGGCAGAACCTACACGGCCATAGAATATTTATGTAGGTTAGAGAGTAGGTTTGAGGATGAAGAGTTGGTAAGAATATAGTATAATTTAACCGCACTGCTGGTGTAATCAAATCACAAAGACTGGCTAGGTTCCTCCAGACAGTTATTGTACATGGACTTCCAAGTGTTTCACAAGAACTTTGCTTGCAGTAGTAGACTCAACTGAATCCAAAAGCTATTTTCATAGAGAGTTGCATGTCCAACTCTTATCATCGAAATACTTCACACACTCTGCTAGTATAGTGGGGAGCTAAGCAACCTTCCAGATTATGCTTTACGTTTGTAATACACATAACACTTTTAGACTATGTCTGGTTTGCTATCTATTGCTGTTATTAAAAAAAAACACAAACATGACTAACAGCAACTTAAGGAAGAAAAGATGTATTTCCCCTGATAGCTCACAGCATATCGTGAAGGGAAGTCAGGGCAAGCATTCAAGGCAGAAACCTAGAGGCGATAATTGAAGTAGAGGTCAAGGGGGAACGCTGCTTACTGGCTGGCTCCCTGTAGTTTGCTCATTTTGCTTTTATTTTTAGATTTAGAAGGTTGTTTTTATTTGTATGAGTATATACATGTATACATATGCACCACACGTGTACCTGGTGTCCAGGAAGGTCAGAGGAGGGCTTTGTACTCTAGGAGGCTGGAGTTACAGACAGTTGTGAGCCACCACCTGAGTGCTGGGAAGCAAACCCAGGTCCTCTGCAATGGCAACAAGTGCTCTTAACCAGAGACCCAACTCTCCAGCCTTCAGTTTGCTTTCTCACATGCCTAAAGACTACCTTGCCGGGAATTACACCGCTCGCAGTGGGCTGGGCTCTCTCAAAACAAGCATCAATTGAGAAAATATCCAGGAGACACGCCCACAGGCCAATCTTCCAGAGGCAGTCCCTGAACTGAGGCTCCACCTTCCTATTTCACACCGGCATCAGTCCTGATGATAAAACAACACCAAAACCCTAATCAACTCAGACAGTCTCATATGGAAAAGCCCTATTCTGAGCAGGCTATCGCAATCAGCTTATGAAGTAGGTAGGCATAGGAGGAATGTTATCACCTTCATTTTATAGATTAACAAATGGAAGCATCAGCGCATGGAAGGTGAAAGGGCCACTTAACTAGAAAGCTGGGATCTGAGTCTGAGTCCTTTGATTGCTGGCCTGGTTGGTCTTTTAAATTCTATAGCTTTGAATTGGTTTATAACCCTGTGTCTGTATGCTAAGCTAGTCTGTAGTGATTATAGCAATATTAGAATTTTAATATGTTCTCTAGTCAGATAAAAGGAGTTACCATGTTCGCTCTTTTCTTTTGGCATTTAATTGGATGTCAGAGAATAACTCGTGTGTCATGTTCTCTCCTTCTATCATATGGGTCCCAGGGATTAGACACAGGTCATTCAGCTTGATGGCACCGCACCTTTACCTACTCAGACGTCTTGCGGGCTGGCGCCCACCATGTTCTTTCTTTTCTGTTTCCTAGTTCATTTCTTCTAGGACTCACATCTTTTGAGGTGATACTTGTGTGGGTGGTTGGGATAGCAAAAGCAGAGAAATATGAAGGGATTTGAAAGGTTATTTTCTGTGCGTGATGGGACAGGAGCTTAGTTTAGCTTTTTGTTTATAAGAATAACTCACACTTCCTGTAGAGAACTATTAGAGGCTCAAACTAGAGAAAGTGCCAGTTCCATTGTATGAGATTTGTCAAAAGCTGAGAAGCCAAGCAGCTCTTCTACTGAGATGTGAAAATAGCCTGTTGTTGTTGTTGTTGTTTTTGTCCTGTGGAACATTGCTTTATGCTAAGTGTTATTTATAATAGGATTTGAGAAATGTGTCCTCTTGTCTGACTCCTGCGGAGCTGGTTACTGCAGCTAACGGCAAGAGAATTCATCAGAGATGAGTTCTTTACTTGACTCTTGGTTTCCTGTTCTGGGCAGGAGGAGCTCTGTGTTCAGAAGGTGACCTTGAAGGATTTTTTCACTAAAGGCCCTGGAGCGGTCTGTGAATTGACTTCACTCTATTTCCAGGAAAGGTAAGCCTGGAGCAGCCAGACAGGAAGTAGGAGGCTGCGTGCTTGCCGATGCCTGGGTTTGTAGCTTGCTTGCTGGTGATGGGCTACTGAGACTGGAGACCCAGAAGCTAGCTAGATCTGCCTTTCATAACACCAGCCACCTCCGGGAACCCAGGCTAGAATATAAAGGTGAAGTGGTGTATGGTTGCCTTTAACTTCTCAAAATCAAAACAAAAAGGATGTAAAAAGAGTGTGTGCATGTACCCCCATCCCTCAAGAGTGGAACTCATACAGAAGTCTCAGGGCCATGGTGAGGAAGCTGTGTCTCCCAGATAAGAGGCTTGGGCTTCCCCTTCCAACCAAGCAGTAAGAGGTATGTGTTACGGTCTGTCATTCTAAAATGCTGTCTTCCCTTTTTTTCTCTCCTAGCACCATGACCCGTTGCAGCCATCAGCAGTCCCCCTACCAGCTCCTGTTTGGGGAGCCCCATATCTTTGAGGATCTTATGGGTTTGAAGATTCGAATCTCTCCAGATGCCTTCTTCCAGATTAATACTGCTGGGGCAGAGATGCTGTATCGGACCATCGGGGAGCTGAGTGGAGTGAACTCTGAGAGCCTCCTCCTAGACATTTGCTGTGGAACGGGCAAGTGGCCTCCCTAGGAAGAGTCTATGTATGTGTTGTTTAGGTCTCAGATGCCATCTACCCAGAACTTATGGTCTTTTCAAGAGTGGCGGGGGGAGGTAGTGTTGATGGTATAAATATAACCATGTTGGTTTAAAACACAAAAATAATCTGCTCTTATTTCTTACTTCTCCAGGTGTGATTGGCCTCTCTCTGGCTCAGCGTGCCTCCCAGGTTCATGGCATTGAGCTGGTGGAGCAGGCAGTAGAGGATGCCAGATGGACTGCAGCCTTCAATGGTACCTAGATTAGATTCTGAGGTGAAATAGAGAGATGGAGTTGAGTGAGGGGCTAGAGATATAGCTCAGTGGCAGACTGGGTGCTTAGCATGTATGAGACCCAAGGCCCCATTTACCAGCACTGCCAAAACAAACAGAAGTGCAGTTGTTAATATGCAAAGGGGTCCCACTGTATCCACAACTTGTAGGGAGGCTGAGTTCTAGAGTAGCCGTAGAAGGATCTTGGTGTTTTCTAGAAGTCCTAGTAACTTTTTTTCTTCATTGTATAGATGAGCCCAAGGCAAGTCCAAGCCTCATTGGTGGTAGGAAGGGAAGTGATAGAATGTTGAACACAGTAGAAGAACCTGCTTTCATTCAACTCTGAGGGCATCAGAGCCAATACAGTCAGTTTCAAATGTAGAGTTTCAGCCTGGCATTGGGGTGAACACCTTTTTTTTTTTTTTTTTTTTTTTTGGTTTTTCGAGACAGGGTATAACCCTGGCTGTCCTGGAACTCACTTTGTAGACCAGGCTGGCCTCGAACTCAGAAATCCGCCTGCCTCTGCCTCCCGAGTGATGGGATTAAAAGCGTGCGCCACCATGCCTGGCTGGGGTGAACACCTTTAATTTCAGCCCGCGAGAGGAGGAGGGAGAGGCAGGTGAATTTCTGTATGTTCAAGGGTAACCTGGTCTATATAGTGAGTTCAGAGCCAGCCAGGACTATATAGTGAGTCTCTGCCTTAAACCAAACCAAACAAACAAATCTGCATTTTTTTAAAGTAGAACCTTTTCCTTAAACAAAATGACAAATTGCAGTATAGAAAATAGTTTGCATGCATCCTTTATTGTACTCCCAGGCAATCCTTTCAGTTTTTGTTTTTTTTGTTTTTTTTGTTTTTTTGTTTTTAAAGATTTATTTATTTATTTATTTATTTAATGTATGTGAGTACACTGTAGCTGTACAGATGGTTGTGAGCCTTCATATGGTTGTTGAGAATTGAATTTTTTAAGACCTCTGCTCACTCCAGTTGGATCCACTTCCTCCGGTCAGCCCTGCTCACTCAGGCCCAGAGATTTATTTATTATTATACATAAGTACACTGTAGCTGACTTCAGATGCACCAGAAGAGGGTGTCAGATCTCATTACGGGTGGCTGTGAGTCACCATTTGGTTGCTGGGATTTGAACTCAGGACCTTCGGAAGAGCACTCAGTGCTCTTAACCGCCGAGCCATCTCTCGAGCCCTTGTTGATTGTTTTCTATATGACCAGCCTTGAAAGCCTTATTTCTTTGCCTCCCACATGCTGGGATTATAGATGTGTGCCACCATGCCCAACTTGGAGACAGTTCTTGAGATCCCAAGTGAAAACTGCTGGTGCAGGAAGTGCGCTCAAGTGGAAGGCAAGCTTTTGGTTGTGGTGTGGGGACTTAGATGCTGTCTGTCTCGTCACTTCAGCTGGAAGGCTCATTCAGCCTTTCCAAGGGAAAGGACCTGCAGCAGGTCCAAGAGCATTCATTTCCTTTGCTATTCAGAGGTCCACTGGAACCAAAGGGAAAGGCAGGACTCTGGCTGCTGGATAGTATAGTTCTATAAAGCTGACGCTTCCCACTTGGTTGTCTCTTTCACAGGTGTCACCAACTGTGAGTTTCATGCTGGCAGAGCAGAGACGATTTTACCAGAGCTGTTAAAGTCACAGAAAGATGAGAAGTTGACTGTTGCTGTGGTGAACCCTGCTCGAGCTGGACTGCGTAAGGAGGGAGGACTCCTTGGCTGTTCCCCATGTGTAGGCATCTTCCATGGTGTCCACCAGTTCTCTGTCTTTATTCCCATAGCAGACTTAGGGGGATCCTTATGAGGTAGCCCTGAAGTAGCTTCACCCTTCTTTGGGAGTCCTCAGTGCTGCTCAGCATGAGGTTTGGAATAACAGGGGCTACAGTAGGCTAAGTATGTTAACCAGGTGCTCACTCCTTCAGATTACAGAGTGGTGCGAGCCATTCGGAACTGCAGGGCCATCCACAATCTAGTGTTTGTTTCCTGCAAGCCCCATGGTGAAAGCACAAGAAACTTCATTGAGTGAGTCTTGCCTTTTTTTTTCCTTCAGTATTTTTGAGATGGAGAAACAAAGAAAAAGAAACGTTACATTACTTCATTTATTTGTATTTATTAATTTGTTTGTTTGTTTTTAGATGGGGTCTCACTATGTAGTGCTGGCTGTCCTAGAATTTATTATGTAGGCCAGGCTGGCCTTGAACTCACAGAGATCTGACTGCCTGTGCATCCTGAATGCTGTGTGTTCCACTACACCTGGCTCAATATACTACTTTAAAACTAAGTTTTTGTTTTTTTTAAATTAGGTGTATGAATCTGAATAAGTTTATGTGCACTATATATTCATACAAGACTCTGCATGCCAGAAGAGGGCATCAGATACTCTGGGATTGGAGTTACAGACAATTGTTTGCTACCAAATTGATGTTGGAAACCAAACTTGTGTCCCTTGTAAGACCAGTTAGTGCTACAGTGTAGTCCCTGATTATATCATTTTAAGAATTCATTATAAGGGCTTGTATAGGGTGAGACAACTCAGGTACTCAGTCTAGGCACAATTTTTTAAGAAGGTACCAAAAATCTTTCTTTTTTTCAGTCTTTTTTTTTTCAATTTTTTTAATTAGATAATTTCTTAATTTACATTTCAGATGCTATCCCAAAAGTTCCTCTACACTCCCCGTGCCCTGCTCCCCTGCCAACCCACTCCCACTTCTTGGCCCTGGCGTTTCCCTGTACTGGGGCATATAAAGTTTGCAATACCAAGGGGCCACTCTTCCCAATGATGGCCAACTAGGCCCTCTTCTGCTACATATGCAGCTATAGACACGAGCTCTGCGGGTTCTGGTTAGTTCATATTGTTGTTCCTCTTATAGTGTTGCAGACCCCTTCAGCTCCTGTGGTACTTTCTCTAGCTTCTCCATTGGGAGCCCTGTGTACCATCCTATATATGACTGTGAGCATATACTTCTGTATTTGCCAGGAACTGGCATAGCCTCATATGAGACAGTCATATCAGGGTCCCTTCAGCAAACTCTTGCTGTCCTATGCAATAGTGTCCGAGTTAGGTGACTGATTATGGGATGGATCCCTAGGTGGGGTAGTCTCTGGATAGTCCATCCTTTGGTTTTAGCTCCAAACTTTGTCTCTGTGACTCCTTTCATGGGTATTTTGTTCCCTATTCTAAGGACGAATGAAGTATCCACATGCTGGTCTTCCTTATTCTTGATTTTCTTGTGTTTTGCAAATGGTATCTTGGGTATTCTAAGTTTCTGGGATGATATTCACTTATCAGTGAGTGCATATCTAATGACTTCTTTTGTGATTGGGTTACCGCACTAAGGATGATATCCCCCAGATACATCCATTTGCCAAGAATTTCATAAATTCATTGTTTTTAATAGCAGAGTAGTACTCCATTGTGTACCACATTTTCTGTATCCATTCCTCTGTTGAGGGACATCTGGGTTCTTTCCAGCTTCTGGCTATTATAAATAAGGCTGCTATGAACAAGCATGTGTTCTTATTACCAGTTGGAACATCTTCGGGGTATATGCCCAGGAGAGGTATTGCTGGATTCTCCAATAGTACTAGGTCCAATTTTCTGAGGAACTGCCAGACAGACTTCCAGAGTGGTTGTACAAGCTTGCAATCCCATGTGCAATGGAGGAGTGTTCCTCTTTCTCCACATCTTCGCCAGCAACTGCTATCACCTGAATTTTTGATCTTAGCCATGCTGACTGGTGTGAGGTGGAATCTCAATATTGTTTTGATTTGCATTTCCCTGATGATTAAGGATGTTGACCATTTTTTCAGGGGCTTCTCAGCCATTCGGTATTCCTCAGTTGAGAATTCTTTGTTTAGTCTGTACCCCTTTTTTAATGGGGTTATTCGTTTTTCTGGAGTCCAGCTTCTTGAGCTCTTTGTAGATATTGGATAGTCCCCTATCAGATTTAGGATTGGTCAAAATCCTTTCCCACTCTATTGGTGGCCTTTTTGTCTTCTTGACAGTGTCTTTTGCCTTACAGAAGCTTTGCAATTTTATAAGGTCACCTTTGTCAATTTTTGATCTTACAGCACAAGCCATTGCTGTTCTGTTTAGGAATTTTTTCCCTGTGCCCATATCTTTGAGGCTTTCCCTCACTTTCTCCTCTATAAATTTCAGTGTCTCTGGCTTTTTGTGGAGGTCTTTGATCCACTTAGACTTGAGCTTTTTACACTGAGATAAGAATGGATCAATTCGCATTCGCATTGATAACTGCCAGTTGTGCCAGCAACATTTGTTGAAAATGCTGTATATTTTCCACTGGATGGTTTTAGCTCTCTTTCACTTCCTTAGTTAGAGTCATACCAAGGTATTTTATATTATTTGTGACTATTGTGAAGGGTGTTGTTTCCCTAATTTCTTTCTCAGCCCATTTATCCTTTGTGTAGAGAAAGGCCATTGATTTGTTTGAGTTAATTTTATATCCAGCTACTGCACTGAAGCTGTTTATCAGGTTTAGGAGTTCTCTGGTCGAATTTTTGGGGTCACTTATATATACTATCATATCATCTGCAAACAGTGATATTTTGACTTCTTCCTTTCCAATTTGTATCCCCTTGATCTCCTTTTGTTGTCGAATTGCTCTGGCTAGGACTTCAAGTACTATATTGAATAGGTAGGGAGAAAGTGGGCAGCCTTGTCTGGTCCCTGATTTTAGTGGGATTGCTTCCACCTTCTCTCCATTTACTTTGATGTTGGCTACTGGTATGCTGTATATTGCTTTTATTATGTTTAGGTATGGGCCTTGAATTCCTAATCTTTCCAAGACTTTTATCATGAAAGGGTGTTGGATTTTGTCAAATGCTTTCTCAGCATCAAACGACATGATCATGTGGTTTTTGTCTTTGAGTTTGTTTATATAGTGGATTACATTGATGGATTTCCGTATATTAAACCATCCCTGCATTCCTGGGATGAAGCCTACTTGGTCATGATGAATGATCATTTTGATGTGTTCTTGGATGCGGTTTGCGAGGATTTTATTGAGTATTTTTGCATTGATATTCATGAGGGAAATTGGTCTGAAGTTCTCTTTCTTTGTTAGATATTTGTGTGGTAGGTATCAGAGTAACTTTGGCTTCATAGAATGAATTGGGTAGAGTACCTTCTGTTTCTATTTTGTGGAATAGTTTGAGGAGACTTGGAATTAGGTCTTCTTTGAAGGTCTGATAGAACTCTGCACTAAACCCATCTGGTCCTGGGCTTATTTTTTTGGTTGGGAGACTATTGATGACTGCTTCTATTTCTTTAGGGGAAATGGGACTGTTTAGATTGTTAATCTGATCCTGGTTTAACTTTGGTACCTGGTATCTGTCTAGGAAGTTGTCCATTTCATCCAGGTTTTCTACTTTTGTTGAATATAGCCTTTTGTTGTAGGATCTGATGATGTTTTGGATTTCCGTTGTTACGTCTCCTTTTTCATTTCTGATTTTGTTAATTAAGATACTGTCCCTGTGAGTTAGTCTGGCTGAGGGTTTATCTATCTTGTTGATTTTCTCAAAGAACCAGCTCCTGGTTTGGTTGATTCTTTGAATAGTTCTTTTTGTTTCTACTTGGTTGATTTCGGTCCTGAGTTTGATTATTTCCTGCTGTCTACTCCTCTTGGGTGAATTTACTTCCTTTCGTTCTAGAGCTTCTAGGTGCACTGTCAGGCTACTAGTGTATGCTCTCTCTATTTTCTTTTTGGAGGCACTCAGGGCTATGAGTTTTCCTCTTAGGACTGCCTTCATTGTGTCCCATAAGTTTGGGTATGTTGTGGCTTCATTTTCATTAAACTCTCGAAAGTCTTTAATTTCTTTCTTTATTTCATCCTTGACCAAGTAATCATTGAGTAGAGTGTTGTTCAGTTTCCACGTGAATGTTGCTTTCTATTATTTATGTTGTTATTGAAGATCAGCCTTAGTCCATGGTGGTCAGATAGAATGCATGGGATAATTTCAATGTTTTTGTATCTGTGGAGGCCTGTTTTATGACCAATTATATGGTCAATTTTGGAAGAGATACCATGTGGCGCTGAGAAGAAGGTATATCCTTTTGTTTTAGGATAAAATGCTCTGTAGATATCTGCTAAATCCATTTGTTTCATGACTTCTGTTAGTGTCCATGTGTCTCTGTTTATTTTCTGTTTCCAGGATCTGTCCTGAGAGTGGGGTGTTGAAGTCTCCCACTATTATTGTGTGAGGTGTAATGTGTGCTTTGAGATTTACTAAAGTTTCTTTCTTTCTTTCTTTCTTTCTTTCTTTCTTTCTTTCTTTCTTTCTTTCTCTCTCTCTCTCTCTCTCTCTCTCTCTCTCTCTCTCTCTCTCTCTCTCTTTCTTTCTTTCTTTTTTTTTTGTTTTTTTGAGACAGGGTTTCTCTGTATAGCCCTGGCTGTCCTGGAACTCACTTTGTAGACCAGGCTGGCCTCGAACTCAGAAATCCGCCTGCCTCTGCCTCGGGAGTGCTGGGATTAAAGGCATGCGCCACCACGCCTGGCTTAAAGTTTCTTTAATGAATGTGGCTGCCCTTGTATTCTGAGCATAGTCATTCAGAATTGAGAGTTCATCTTGGTTGATTTTACCTTTGATGAGTATGAAGTGCCCCTACTTGTCTTTTTTGATAACTTTGGATTGAATGTCAATTTCATCCAATATTACAATGGCTACTCTAGCTTGTTTCTTCAGACCATTTGCTTGGAAAATTGTTTTCCAGCCTTTCACCCTAAGGTAGTGTCTGTCTTTTTCCCTGAGGTGGGTTTCCTATAAGCAGCAAAAAGTTGGGTCCTTTTTGTATAGTCAGTCTATTAGTCTATGTCTTTTTATTGGGGAATTGAGTCCATTGATGTTAAGAGAAATTAAAGAAAAGTAATTGTTGCTTCATGTTATTTTTGTTGTTAAATTTGGAGTTCTGTTCTTGGGGCTGTCTTCTTTTAGGATTGTTGAAGGATTACTTTTTTGTTTTTTTCTAGGGTGTAGTTCCTGTCCTTGAGTTGGTGGTTTCCTTTTATTATCCTTTGAAGGGCTGGATTCATGGTAAGATATTGTGTGAATTTGGTTTTATCATGGAATACTTTGATTTCTCCATCTATGGTAATTGAGAGTTTTGCTGGGTATAGTAGTCTCTGCTGGCATTTGTGTTCTCTTAGGGTCTGTATAACATCTGTCCAGGATCTTCTGGCTTTCATAGACTCCAGTGAGAAGTCTGGTCTAATTCTAATAGGTCTGCCTTTATATGTTACTTGACCTTTTTCCCTTACTGCTTTTAATATTCTGTCTTTATTTAGTGCATTTGTTGTTCTGATTATTATGTGTGGGGAGGAATTTCTTTTCTGGTCCAGTCTATTTGGAGTTCTGTATGCTTCTTGTATGTTCATGGGCATCTCTTTCTTTAGGTTTGGGAAGTTTTCTTCTTTTATTTTGTCGAAGATATTTGCTGGCCCTTTAAGTTGAAAATCTTTTTCGTCTACCTCTATTATCAGTAGGTTTGGTCTTCTCATTGTGTCCTGGATTTCCTGGATGTTTTGAGTTAGAATCGTTTTGCATTTTGCATTTTCTTTGATTGTTGTGCCCATGTTGTCTATGGAATCTTCTGCACCTGAGATTCTCTCTTCCATCTCTTGTATTCTGTTGCTGATGCTCACATCTATGGTTCCTGATTTCTTTCCTAGTATTTCTATCTCCAAAGTTGTCTCACTTTGAGTTTTCTTAATTGTTTCTACTTCCCTTTTTAGGTCCTAGATGGTTTTGTTCAATTCCATCACCTGTTTGTTTGTGTTTTCCTGTTGTTCTTGAAGGGATTTTTGTGTTTCCTCTTTAAGGACTTTTACCTCTTTAACAGTGTTCTCCTGTATTTCTTTAAGTGAGTTATTAATGTCCTTCTTAATGTCCTCTATCAGCACCATGTGATATGATTTTAAATCTGAGTCTTGCTTTTCAGGTGTGTTGGGGTATCCAGGACTGGCTGAGGTGGGAGTGCTGGGTTCTGATGATGGCGAGTGGTCTTGGTTTTTGTTATTAAGATTCTTACGTTTGCCTTTCACCATTTGGTAATCTCTGGAGTTGGTTGTTATAGTTGTCTCTGGTTGGAACTTGTTCCTCCAGTGATTCTGTTAGCTTCTGTCAGCTGTCCTGGGAGTCCAGCTCTCTCCTGAGTCTCAGTGGTCAGAGTAGTCTCTGCAGGCAAGCTCTCCTCTTGCAGGGAAGGTGCACAGAGGTCTGGTGTTCAGACCTGCCTCTTGGCTAAAGATGAAGGCCTGATATAAGGCCTGTCCCAGAAGATGAGTTGCCTCTGCTGCCTGCACACTCACCTGCACGGACTGGTCTCTGAGGGACCCAGGACCCAAGTTGGTTCCCTCAAGAGCTCTGGCAGGCAAAGCCCTCCTGGGCAGACACCTCTCCTCAGGCAGGGAAGGTGCCTGGATGTCTGGAGCCTAAAACTGGTTCTGTCCCAGAAGCTGTGTTGCTTCTGCCTGTCCCAGAAGCTTTGTCGCGTCTGCAGTCCACACTCTCACCTGCGCAGACTGGTCTCTGAGTGATCTGGGACCCAAGTTGGCTCCCTCACGAGCTCCGGCAGGCAAAGCCATCCCAATCGGACACCTCTCCTCAGGCAAGGAAGGTGACCAGATGTCTGGAGCCCAAAACTGGGTCTGTCCCAGAAGCTGTGTTGCTTCTGAGGTCTGCTCAGTCACCTTTTGCAGTCCGCAAGCTGACCTGCATAGACTGGTCTCTGAGTGACCTGGGACCCAAGATGGCTCCCTCACAAGTTCTGGCAGGGAAAGCCAGTACCAAAAATCTTAATGATCAAGAAAAATTTAAATACAGTTTTTCAGAAAATCAACCCTCTCAAATCATAAAGGACATTTAAAAAAATTAACACTAGGTGTGACAATCTCATCACTAGGTAAATATAAACAGGGCTAACCTGCACCAGCGACTCTAGCCCAATCAGTGAGCTCCTGGTTAATGACAGGCCTTATCCCAAATGAGGTAGATGACATTCCTGAAGATGACACTTGAAGTTGCCATCTAGTCTCCGTGCTTATGTAGACACACACACACACACACACACACACGAGCACTCACGTGACAACACTATCTATATTCAATTCCTAACCCCCCAAAAAACATGTTGAAAATTTAAAAGTAGGGACCTGGTTACCTTTTAAAAGCTTCTGCACACAGAGAATATATGCTATTTGTCTCCTTGGCTTAGTTCATCTTACATTATTTCCTCCAGCAGCATTTTCTTGCAAATGCTTGGCTTTTGTTCTCTTCTATAGCTGAATCATAACTGAGTTTTTATTTACCACATTTTCTCTATTCATTCTTCTATTGATAGAAATCTTGTCTGGCCTTTGGGAATAATGTAACAAGAAATGTTAATGCTGCTATCTCATCGATGTGGTGATTAATTCCCCTTTTGGCTGTTCTAAGAAGTGGTACAGCTGTGTCATCTGATAGATTTATTTTTAGGTTTTTGAGGAATCTCGATATTGTATTTCATTATGACTGCACTGATTTCCGTTCCTCCCAACAGTGTTTAAAAGCCCCACCTTTTCCAGGTACTTGTTAGAATGTTACATTGTGTCTGTTTATTTTTAGTTATGATTTGATATTTAAGTTAAATTTGAAATTAATTTATCAATGTCAGTAGGGAGGTAGAGAGTTATGTGTGCTAAGGCTTGTGTATAGAGGTCAGAGGTCAACTTTTGGGACTTGGTTTTGTCCTTCTTTCTGCCTTGGGTGCTGGGGATCAAACACAGGTCCCGAGGCTTAGGTTGTAAGTGCTTTTACCTGATGAGCTGTTTTGCTTGCCTGTATATGTTTGTTTTGAGTCAAGGATTCATGTAGCCAAGGCTGGTCCTGAACTCTCTCAATCCTCCTGACTCCTCCTGAGTCCTGGGATTATAGGTGTGTGCCACCAAGTCCATATTTCAATTTAAAACTATTTTTATGTTTATTTATTCACTCATGGTGTGTGTGTATGCGTACTTCAGTGTATATATGGAGCTCAGAGGACAACTTGTAGGAATTGGTTCTCTCCTTGTGGGTCCTGGAGATTGAATTTAGTTTATCAGGCTTGGTGGCAATTGCCTCTACCATCTTGCCAACCCCTAACTCTTTCTTTTTAACCTTAGCCATTCTAACAGGGAAGGGACAATACTTGTGTGTTTTTAAAATTTTAAATTATGTTTTCTCATTACTCGTCAAAGTGCAGAGAATAAGTGTTAGTGGAATGCTTAGCCACAGATAAGCTGACCCAGGTTTAGGGACTGTTGCAAAAGAGGGAAGAGAAAGATAAGAGCCAGAGTTTAGGGAGGAACTGGGAGTTACAATGTATTCGCAACATGAGACTACCACACTGCACTCATGAACTTAAAACATCATGGTTGCCTATACAATGTTCTAGCCAGCCAACATTCTAGCACAGAAGGGGGAGGGGCGCATGAGCCCCCACCCCTATGGAGCTGTTTTTTTCTTTTTCTTTTTCTTTCTTTCTTTTTTTTTTTTTTTTTTGGTTTATTCGAGACAGGGTTTCTCTGTATAACCCTGGCTGTCCTGGAACTCACTCTGTAGACCAGGCTGTCCTCGAACTCAGAAATCCGCCTGCCTCTGCCTCCCGAGTGCTGGGATTAAAGGCGTGCGCCACCACGCCCGGCTCCCCTATGGAGCTGTTGATAGTTGATGGTTGTCCCCACCCATGAGGAGCTGTTGATAGTTGATGGTTGTCAGGGCAGGGTGAGTAAGTATTCTTTGGGGGTATGGTCCCTGTTAGCTTGACTATGCTCCAGTGGATAGTTCCACAGCCGTGTGTGTGTGTGTGTGTGTGTGTGTGTGTGTGTGTGTGTGTGTGTATAGGCAGCACAAATGGGACTTGATGGGTTATTACAAAAAAGACACAAAGTTGGGAGGCGGAGGGGTAAGGGGTGGCTATGGTAACAGTTATGGAGAGGAATAAGAAGGCTGAATATGAGCAGAATACATTGTGTGTGTATATGACATTCTCAGAGAATTGATACAAAGTCTATTTTATAAAAGGAATCAAAAAAAGCCAGGTGTAGTGGTGCCTGTTCACAATGCCAGCTATTAGGTGAGACAGATCATGAGTTATATCAGTGTAGGTTTCAGAGTGAGATCCTGTCCCAAACACTAATATTAAAAAATCTAGCCAGGTAGTGTGGTACGGGCCTTTAATCCCAGCACTCAGGAGGGCAAAGGCCCGCAGATCTCTCTGAGTTTTCAGCCAGTGTGGCCTACAGTGTGAGTTCCAGGCCAGGCAGGAATACATAGTGAAACCTTATCTCAAAAGACACTATATGTCAATAAATTACAAAACAAAATAAAAGATTTGGCAAATAAATGTTATTATGAAAATGTTGGTGGTGTTTTAGACAAGGTCTCACTATGTTGCCTTGTCTGGCTAGGAGTTTGCTACATAGACCAGACTGGCCTTGATATTATGGCAGTGCCTCTCAAAGTATGCCATCACATTCTCTGGTAACTTTGTTTCCAACTACAAGAAAGTACTCCTTAGAGCTTGCTCTAAAAACAAATATTTGAGTCTGAGAGTGGTGATGCACACCTTTAATCCTAGTGCAGGAGATAGAGGCAGGTGGATCTCTGAGTTTCAAGCCAGCCTGGTCTACAGAATGAGTTACAGGATGGATAGTGCTGTACAGAGGAACCCTGTCTGAAAAAACCTAGATAGATAGATAGATAGATAGATAGATAGATAGATAGATAGATAGATAGATAGATAGGATACGCTAAGATAGACACACACTATATATAGTCTCACTATATCTATATCTATGTCTATATCTATATCTATATCTATCTCTCTCTCTCTCTCTCTCTCTCTCTCTCTCTCTATATATATATATATATATATATATATATATATATATATATATATATATATATATATATATATATATAGTGTGTGTGTGTGTGTGTGTGTGTGTGTGTGTGTGTGTGTGTGTGTAAGCCCTGAGCAGAATAGTGAGCATGGAAATAAATGAAGCTCCCAGACTGGAGACGGGTATGGTATGCGTCTCTGTAATCCCAGTGATTATGTAATTCTCAGGAAACTAAGCCAGGAGGGAAGGCATGAATTCAAAATGAGGCTGGGTTACATAGTAATTTCGAGGTCAGATGACTACGTAGTAAGACTGCTGTCCCGTACAATCCAAGGGGATAAAACACTTCTACCCCCCCAAAAAAATTAGGCTCAGTCTCCCCATCTTATTTGCTTGTCCATTTCTGTACAATTATTCTTCCATTTTTATTGTTTTTGAGTATGATATAAAGATGGTAGCTCTTATCAGTGGGTTAAAATAGACTTCAATAAATTGTAATTGACAACTGTATAGACACTGCAAAAAAAATGGATATATATATCTAGATGAAGTTAACTCAAAAAGGTAAATGCAAAAAATGGGTATCTAGGAAATGATAGAATTTTTAAAAAAATAATTGTTCTGTAATTTCTACCTGAAAATTCAGACGACACAGAATGAAAGACAGTTAATTTATTTATGATTTTTTGTTTAGCAGGCAGAGGACCTTAAAGACTATTTTGGCTTTTACATTTATTTATTATGGGGGAGAGGCACTTCTGTGCGTTTGTCCTTCTTTTTTCTACCCTGTGGCTCCTGAGAACCAAACTCAGGTCATCAGGCTTTATGGCAAATCCCTTTACAGCTGAGCCATCTAGGCTGCCCTAACTTACGGTTCTTTTCTTTATTTCTTTTTGACGCTGCCCTATGTATCACATGTTTGTTCTTGTGCACCCCTTCAGTTTTTGTTTTCATTTCATTATGCCCCCCTTCCCTCAATATTCTCCCCTTCTATCGAAAAATCATGTCATTTTGCTTAACAATGATCTCAGTTCCATCTATTCCGTTGTGAATGTCATAATTTTATTTGTCTCTTTAGCTGAATAAAATTCCATTCATATGTGTGTGTTTGTGTGTGTGTGTGCGTGCGCCAGACTTCAACACTGAGTGTATTCCTCTATCACTTTCCATCTCATTCGGCCGGCCTTTTCTCTGTGCATATAATGTATGCATATGTGGTGCCAAAGGAGAGTTTGAAGGAGTTGGTTTTTCCTACCACTCGGATCCCTGGGATCAAATTCGGGTCATTAGGCTTGGTGGCGAGCATCTTTATCCAGTGAACCACCTCACTGACCTTCTACTTTTTTTCTGAGAAAAGGTCACTGAATCTGGAGCTTGTTGTTTAAGCTAGACTTGGCTAGCCAGTGAGCCCTGGTATCTGCCATTCTCTATTTCCTTACCCCCAGTGCTGAAGTTGCAGACCTGTGCTCCCACCTAGCTCTTATGTGGACCCAAGCATAGGTCCTAAGGTGGAGTTACCACCCCAGCCATATGTCACATTTTAAAACTATATCTTGATAAATATCTAGACTGCTTCTACTTCCTAGGTTTTGTGACTAAAGTGACAGTAAGCGTAGATGTACATATATAGCTCTGTAATATGCTGACGTAGAATCCTTTAGGTTTATTATAACCCAGTGGGTATAGTTGAGTCATATCGTAGTTCTGTTTTTAATTTTTTTTTGAGAATCTTCCACATTGATTTCCATAGTAGCTTAAAGAAGATTTATTTTTATTTTATGTTTGTAAGTGTTTGCCTATGTGTATGTGCATGCACCATGTCTGTGCCTGGTGCCCAAAAAAGCTAGAGAAGGGTGTTAGATCCTGGGGAACTTGAATTACAGATGGCCGTGTCTTGCCATGTGGCTTCTGAGAACCTTACTCAGATCCTTAGCAAGGGCAGACAGCACTCTTAAATGCTGAGCCATCTCTCCAGCCCTGGAAATATTTTCTAAGAAGTTGATAAATCAGTGATTTTTATTCCATGAGCATTGTGGGGAGGAGGAGGGATGGAAAGTGAATGGCTACACTATTCCTAAGTTAATTTTACAGGACTGTTATTATCTATGTAGTGTCTACCTTCATCAAACCATTCACAGAAATTAAAAATATATAAGAACTAAGCCAGGAGTGGTGATAAATGTCTATAATCCTAGCACTTGGGAGGTAGTGACAAGAGGAGCAGGCGTTTAAGGTCATCTCTCCTTGGCTACATAGTAAATTTGAAGCCAGCCTGGGCCACCTGAGAGTCTGTCTCAATAAAACAAAACTAAAATAGTAAAAAATATAGAACTAAATGTGAGAGCTAAAACTATAGAATTTTTAGAAGAATACATTTAGAGTCTTCATGACCTTGTGTGAAGCAAAGTTGTCTTTAATACAGTTATCAAAAGACCGAAGACAAAAAATGAAAAGTAACACTAAAGTCAGAACAAAAGAAAACAAAAACAAAAACATTTTTTTTTTTCCCTTGTTCCGGTCAACCTTGCTCGCTCCNGGCCACGCTCGCTCCAGCCATCCCCCTTCAGCTCTGCTTGCTCTGGCCTGCCTGCTCTGGCCGTCCCTGTTCGCTCCAGCCATCCTTGTTCTGCTCCGCTCGCTCCGGACAGCCCCGCTTGCTCCGGTTGGTCTCTCCAGTCCAAGGATTCGTTTTCTTATTATTCTTCATAAGTATGCTGTAGCTGACTTCAGACGCACCAGAGGAGGGCATCAGATCTCATTACGGGTTGTAAGCCACCATGTGGTTGCTGGGATTTGAACTCATCACCTTCAGAAGAGCAGTTGGGTGCTCTTACCCGCTGAGCCCACCAGCCCAACAAAAACATTTTATATTGCAAATGTTACCACCCAGAAAGTGAAAAGACAGCTAATGGCATAGGAGAAGATATTTATAAATTATTTGTAAAGGCTTCATATCCAGTGGCCAGTTACAAAAGACCACATACTAAGTCAGATGAGACAGCACACCTCTGTAACCTCTCTTCAGTACTGAGAGGCAGAGACAGGCAGATCCCAAGCTGCCTAGGCAATTAATGAGTTCCAGGTTGAGTGATACCCTTTCTCTAAAATTAAAATGGAAAGCTATTGAGGAAGTCATCCCAACATCACTCCCTGCCTCCATATGTTCTTGTATGGTGCTTGTATGGGCAAGTGCACCTTACACACACACATACACACACACACATACATAAACAGAGGAAGAGAGAATATTAAATAATTATTTTTATTGAAAATGTTCAGAATAGACAAGTCTATAGAAACAGAAAGGTCTGTGGCTACCTGGAGCGACTATGGGTTTGAGTCAAATACAAGGTATGGCGGTTAAGAGGTGTGTGGAATCTTACTGGTCTAATGAAAATGTTCCAAAAGTGCTGGTAGCAGTAAGCGCATGCTCTGAATATACTAACAACCACTGAGCTATTTTATAAATGGTAAACTAAATTGTATCCAATAATGTTTTCATAAAACTGTGGAGAAAAAAACTGGAACTTTTACATGAGAGTAAAGCATAGTGAACAATTTCAACCAAAGAAACCATTTGCAGTAAATACTACAAAGACTGTCTTCGTCAGTCTGTAATTAAGCCCTAGAAGGCAACAAGAAACAAGAACTGCAGTTGGAAAACTAACAGAAAATAAGAAAAGGAAGTAGTATTAATGTGTTCATGCATTGTGAGGTAATGCTACCTCCTCCATAAAAATAGGAATATGAGGGGGCTGGTGAGATGGCTCAGCGGGTAAGAGCACCCGACTGCTCTTTGGAAGGTGATAAGTTCAAATCCCAGCAACCACATGGTGGCTCACAACCATCCAATCTGGCTCCCTCTTCTGGAGTGTCTGAAGACAGCTACAGTGTACTTACATATAATAAATAAAATAAATCTTAAAAAAAAAATAGGAATATGAGCTGGATGTGGTGGCACACGCCTTTAAGCCTAACAATTGGAAGGTGGAGGTGGGCAGATCTCTGAGTGCAAGGCCAGTCTACATAGCAAGTTCCAGGACAGCCAGGGCTACGTAGAAAGATGATGTTATGAGAGGTGGTATTTGAGGCCAGTTTGAGCTACATAGAAAAAAAACCTGTCTAAAACCTGTAACAAGGTACATAGAAATACATGTCTCTGTGTGTACACACACACACACACACACACACACACACACACACACACACACACACACATATATATATATATATATATATATATATATATATATATATATATATATATATATATATACAGTTACATATATACATGTAAAAACATTTGAGGATTTCATAGACACAGTATATTTTGATCATATCCAGCCCGTTACCCTACTCTAACACCTTTTAGACTCTCAACATATACCCCTCCCAATTCCTAGTTCTCTTTTTAAAAATAATCCACTGAGTCTAATTCGTGCTGCCTGCATGCTCGTGGGGTGGGGCTACCTACTGCAGTGCAGGAAACCAGCAGCAGCCACACCCCTAAAGAAACACTTTTTGCATTTCAAACTGGGAAAAATAGAAAAGTTTGATAATGCATTGCTGACAATATAGGGATAATGTTGTTGGTATAAATTGAGCACTCATCTATATAAGTGAATACCATCCCTTTGGAGGTAATTTAACAATGTAGATTAAAAATGTAGATGCATGCATGCTTGATGATCCAGAATTGCATGCCTCAGTTACAACTAGTTTATTTTATGTGTACTGTTTTATCTGCATGTATGTCTATACCACGTCCGTTGCCTGAGCTCACAGAAATCACAGAGTCTTCAGCTCCCATTCCTCAGATTTTTATCCTGCAGCTCACTTCCATACATAAAATGACATAGAGAAATGGTTATTGCAATATCTTAACATCAAAAGAAAAAAAAATATTCTAAAAGTCATCAGAAGAGAACTGGATAATTTATAACATAATATCCATAAGATGGAGCATTATATACTATAAGTGAGCTGCAACATTATCCCTATATTGTCAGCAATGCATTATCAAACTTTTCTATTTTTCCCAGTTTGAAATGCAAAAAGTGTTTCTTTAGGGGTGTGGCTGCTGGTGGTTTCCTGCACTGCAGTAGGTAGCCCCACCCCACGAGCATACAGGCAGCACGAATTAGACTCAGCGGATTATTTTTAAAAAGAGAACTAGGAATTGGGAGGGGTATATGTTGAGAGTCTAAAAGGTGTTAGAGTAGGGTAACGGGCTGGATATGATCAAAATATACTGTGTCTATGAAATCCTCAAATAATGGAAAATCTTGACAGTATGTTATTTCTCAGTAGCTTTATGGAGATATACTTCAGAATCCACATAATTTTATCCATTTAAATAATATAATTTATAAAGCTATAGAGATAGCTCAGTGGTTAAAAGCACTTGTTGCTCTTGCAGGGGACCCAGGTTTGGTTCACAGCACCTACATGGTAGATAAGAAACTTTTGTAATTGTTGGATGTGGAGGTGCACACCTTTAATCTCATAACCTGGGAGTCAGAGGCAGGCAGATCTCTGTGAGTTTGAGGAGGCCAGCCTGGTCTGTATACTGAGTTCCAGGACAACCAGGGGTACATAATGAGACTATGTCTCAAAAAACAAAATAGATTTAAAAATGGTTAAAATTTATGTTAAGTATATTTTTCTAAAATTAAAAAATAGGAAATAATTAAAGTTATTTCCATTCCCCCCCCAAAATGGAAACTTCCTATTTTTTCAAAATTTATCCTAAAAATGTACGTAAAAGAAACTCAGTAATTCAAAAAATACAAATTATGACATATCAAAACCCTCTTGTAAGTCCAATTCCAGAGGACCAGTCAGGTAGGTGGATCTCTGAGTTTGAAGCCAGTCTGGTGTACAGTGCAAGTTCCAGGAAGGCCAGGCCTATACAGAGAAATCCTGTCTCAATAAAACAAACAAAAGACGGAAAGAAAGAAAAGAACAGCCTTCTAAGAATAACAACAAAACATGACAAAATAAAGAAGCAAAAATTATCATCTCAAAGTTGAACAGGGCAACCCAACAGGAATAGAAGAGTCCCAAGAATAGGCACGAGAGTCAGAGACCCACTTGTCCTCATAGTAGGAGTAGCTATAATATATATGCAGAGGACCTTGCCATTGATTCAGAGGGCCCTGTTCTCCCGGCCTATCTCCTCTGACAAACATGTAGGGAAAACAGTCAGTACACACAAAGCAAAATAGATCTCCTTTTTAAAAGTAGACGGTTCGGCGAGTTTGGGGTGGCTTGTTTGCAGACTCACGCAGCTGTCACCACCATCTAAATCCGGAGCAGGTTTTTTTTTTTTTTGTCTTCTCCAAAAGAAACTGCACTTTTAGTATCCCTGGGTAGCTCCGCCCCTGCTGGCTGATCCTAGGCAACCTGTAATGTGCTTTGTTTCTAGATTTGCCTGGCATTTTCTTGAATTGAATCGTGCCGTATCCTATGAATTTCTTTGTGTCTTCCTTCACTTTGCAGAACATATGTGATATTTACCTGTGTTTAAACGTTTATCTCTCCTTGGTTTCCTTTTTGGCCTTAAAAAGGAATAATATTGAACTGTATGGTAGATACTCTCTTACTTTTCTGCTCATGAGTTTATGACTTTCATGATTGATGTTTCAGTAAATATCCATGTGCAAGTTTTGCTTTCATTTCTCTTTGAGAAAGACCTAGGAGGAGAAGTGCAGGACTATCTGTAAGTACTTTAACCTTTTTGAGGAACTTCAGTTCGTTTCCCAAGCAGCTGCCTATTGTATCAACAGTGGTCTAAGAGCATTTCAGAGTCTCTGTATCCTCCCAAAATCTTGTTATGGGCTTTGAAAACAAAACAAAACAAAACAAAAAAAAAAAACAAGATCTTTTTTTTTCCAGTGCTGGCAATCAAGCCCTGGACCACTTGTATGCTAGGCCAAGTATCCTTCCAGTGAGGTGTATCTTAAGCTCTTGTTTCTCTTGTTTCTGCTCTTTTTTTTTTTTTCCTTGTGATGTAGTTCGTGAGAAGTGATATCTCATTGTAGTTTTTCTTTGCATTTCCCCAGTGGCTAGAGATTTTTGAGTGTTTTGGTTTTTAATATATTTTTTGGCAGTTTTCTTTGGAGATAGAATCTTTCGTATAGTCCCAGTTGACTTCAAACTCTCTCTATGTCCCAGAATGACCTTGAATTTGTGATCTGAAGCTTTCAATACCGAGTGCTGGAACCGCTGGCCTACACCACTGACTCTGCTTGGGACGTGCTGAGGATTGAACACAAGGCTTTGTGCATGCTAGGCTAGCACTCTTCTTGAGCTACTTCTCCAACTCCTTTGTTTGGTCATTTGCAAATCTTTAGATATTTGCAGGTTAACACAAGATTCAGCTCCGATGGGCATCTTTAACTGGGTTGACATATTACTTTTGAGATTTTAGAATTCTTCTGTATAGCTGATAGAAGCCTCAATGTCAACTATAGGAGTTGAAAGAATTCCCCCCTCTCTGCTTGTTCTCTCTTTGCATCCAGTGTGTATGTCTCTGTGTTCAGGGGTGTTGCTAGAAGTCAAATCCAGGACCTCACACAAGCTGCTGAGTATTTTCCTGCTGAGCCACATCCTCACTTCCTCCTCCTCCTCCTCCTCCTCCTCCTCCTCCTCCTCCTTTTCTTCTGCCTCCTTCTGTAGTTTTGAGACATGGTCTCACTATGTAGCTTTCATCTTTTGGCACTCACTCTGTAGACCAGGCTGGCCTCAAACTCACAAAGTTCCACCAGCGTCTGCTTCCCAAATGCTGGGATTAAAGGTGTATGCTGTCACACTTGGCTCAATAGTATCTTCTGAAGTATAACCAAGTACATATTTTATGGCTTTTGATTTAGGTTCTGAGATAATGTTGTCACTAAGCAGAACTTATAAGGTATAGAATTGTTTATATGATAATAAGATTAAAGGATGAGAAGGACGTATATTTGTGCTTGCTTGTATATTCATAGAGAGACTCTGGTAAGTTATATGAGACACTGATAGCAAGAAAAATTAAATTGGGGCTAGAGAGAAAAATTTAAATTGGGGGTCTGCAGTTAAGAAAATGTACTGATTTTGCAGAGGAACTGGATTTCATTACCTGTACTCGTATCAGGCAGCTCACCTGTGACTCCATCTCCAGAGGAGCTACAGCTCTGGCTTCCATAGTCAGCCCTCCAATGCACTTGTGTATACATAAACACATGCACACATATATGCATGCATACATGCATGCATGCATGCATGAACACATGATGAAAAAGTAAGTCTTGAAAAATGAAGTAACATTTGCAGGATATTTGATAGACTGAATATTATTATTATGAAGTGTTATAATGAAGTGGTTAAGATTAAACCTAGCTGGGCATGGTGGCTCATGCCTTTAATCTCAGCACTCAGGAGGCAGGCTGATTTCTGAGTTCAGGACAGTGAGTTCCAGGAAAGCCAGGGCTACACAATGACACCCTGTTTCAGAAAACAAACAAAACAAAACAAAACAAAAAACAAAAACAAGACTAAACCTAGAATTCAGGTAGCACACTGAGCAAATTTCTAAACATGGCCTCAAAAAGGCAAGAGAGTTTTAATTTGATAAGATGCTATGTACATATGGTAGAAAAGTCCAATAGTGCAAGAGCACAAAAGAATGGGTACATATCTTATAAACATCAGCTGGTGTGTGTGTGTGTGTGTGTGTGTGTGTGTGTGTGTGTGTGTGTGTGTGTGTGTGTGTTTGTGTGCATGTCAAAGGACAACCTAAAGGTATTATTATATCAAACCATCTACCTTGTTTTTGAGACAGGATCTTTCACTAGCCTGGGTTTCTCCCAGTGCTAGATTCACTGGTCAGTGAACCCCAGGGATCTGCCTGGTTTTACTTTCCAGAACTGAATTTCAAATGTGCCAGCACACTTTACATATTTCTGTGGATTCTGGGAGTTGAATGCTGGTGCCTTGCCAACCAAAGCCATCTCTGCAGTCCTTTAGATGCATTTTGATTTAATATTGTCTGCCTACAGTGTGTTTGTTGGGCCACAGCTCCACTGTAAGTTGAGCATCTCTACAATAGTGAGGAAGATGGATAAGCAAACCAGTTAGAGGGGAATAATGAGGAGTGAGGCTGAGAGACACACGGGCTGTGTGACTGCAGACAAAGGACTTCACTTTTAAGTGCAGGTGCGCCTGTGCTTGCTTCTCTTTGTTTCTGTGAACTGACATTCTGGTCTATTTCTGCAGACTATGCTGTCCTCCAAACTCTGCAAAGCAGCTCCTAGGTGACCCTTTCGTCCTGAGAGAAGCTGTACCTGTGGATTTGTTTCCCCACACCCCACACTGTGAGCTGGTACTCCTCTTCACTCGGTAAGAACTGGACGCTGCAGGCTGATAAGGCTGAAGTTTCCGAGACACCCAGGTTGCCATGGGAGACCATGGAAGCATCACCAGAAAGACCAATTTTGAATCCTGGCCAAAAGAATTTGGCTGGCCTCCTTCTCTGAGGCAGATTGTCCTATTCCTTTGGGGTTATCCATATTCCCTTAGCTTTGACTGCTCCTAACTCCTTGAGTCTGAATTTGTGTTGCTCCATCCTTTTGCTGTCTATACATCATTCAGTATACAGTCTTGTCTCCGCCATGGGATTCTGCTTTTGTTGTGGGGACAACTGCTTTTTGAGCAGCCAGCAGTAATTTCATATTGACTTGGACCTGTATATTTACTCTGAGATTTTACCATTTGCATTTTTTGTTTTTGTTGTTTTGTTTTGAAATGGGGTCTCACATAGTGCACGCTAGCCTTTCACTCACAATATAACCGAGGTTGACTTTGAACTTGTAAGCCTTCTGCCTACACTTTGTGAGTGTTGGGGTTACAGATGTGTGCTACCACACATGGCTTTATGCAGTGATGGGGATCGAAGCCAGGGATGGATGCATGTGAGGGAAACCCGTTTACTAACTGAGCTACAGCCCTAGCCCCTTGCAAATATTTTTAGGAAGTAGAACCACATTGAGCTTTTTACAAAGCAGAATAAGAGGCTAGGGAGATGGCTAACTGGGTAAAGTGCTTATCGCACATACACACAAGAAGCTGAATTTGGACATCTAGCACATAATAACAAGGCGTAGTGGTACCTGCCTATTCTTGTGCTGAGAAGTGTATGCAATGGGATCCTGAGGGCTTTCCTGGACAGTCAATTTAGCTAATAGTGGCTTAATGAGAGACCCCCATCTCAAAAAAAAGTTGAAAAATGATAAGACACCTGATACCAACATCTGTCCTCCACAAGTATAATCACACACACATACTACACACATGCAATGCAGACAAAGTTATATAATGATTACAGGGTTGTTGGTCTTTCTAGACTTTGACACTTCTAGAATGTCCTTTCATGATGTGGTTATCTCTGGGGATGGAGAGATGGCTCTGTTCACAAGCATATAATGCTCTTGCAGAGGCCCTGAGTTTGATTCCTAGTATCCATGTTAAGTTGCTCATTACTGCCTGTCGTGTGCCGTCCCCGTCCAGCGGGAATAAGACACAAGACAAACAGGTTTCTTCCCCAACGGTTTACTCAGGAACTTGTTGCACTTACAGCTTAGCAGAGCATGATGGCAAATGGCAAATGGCCCCACGGCGAGCAGCCTATTTATACCCTGTCCTGGCCAATCACCGAGCTGCCTCGTGACTCTACCCCAGGTGGTCTTGAGCTGCCTCGTGACTCTACACCAGGTGGTCGGGCACGAGATCAGACAACAGCTGACACTGCCTAATGCCAATTAAGAGTTGTTTATGCCAGTACAACTGAGTCGGTCAATGCCATCTTTAAGGAGCGGTTGAATGGCTCCCTACAACTGCCTATAACTCTAGATCCAGGAGATCTGATACTCTCTGCTGGTCTCCATGGACATGGTACTTATATGCACAAACCCATATTCACACACATGCAAATACACATAGTTTAACAATAATTTTTTAAAAGCTTAAAGAGAAAATGTGGTTACCTCTAGGAACAATAACGCCATTCTTCTCTTACCTGTAGAAGGACAATCAGTCATTAGAGATACCCAAAAGTGTTAAGAAACTCTGAAGGGAAGGACTGAATACTTAGGTTGTCCTGTGTATTCTGGAGGAAGGAAGCAGCAGTAATCCTGTAGTAATCCAGTATGTATATTAATAAAGTGGATGTTGAAATTAACTGTATTCACTGTCTCTAGTCTATGTGTGTTTCAATTCTGGAGTTGTCCTTGAGTACTTGCCTAACATTGTCTTTTGAATACTCTAATGGTCTGAAGACATGGAAGTTATGTGTGTTGCCAGAATTACAAAATAATAATAATCAGGTCAGCAGGAATTTTAAAAATTTCTCAGTCCTAAATGCTCTTAAAGCAGACTGCTACTCAAAAGAAGCAGTTAAAGCTCATATAAGATGCCCCAAGGCCTGACACTATTCCTGAGGCCATGGAGCAGTCACAGAAAGGGACCTAGCGTGACTGCCCTCTAGAAGATCCAACAAGCAGCTGAAAGAGTCAGATGCAGATATTTGCACCCAACCAATGGACAGAAGCAGCTGACCCCTGTTGTAGAATTAGGGAAGGCTGAAAGAAGCTGAGGAGAAGGGCGATCCTGTATAGGAGGACCAGTAGTCTCAATTAATCTGCACCCCGAGATCTCTGAAACACTGGACCAACAAACAGACAGCATACACCAGCTGATATGAGGTCCCCAACACACATATAGTAGAGGACTTCCAGGTCTGTGTCCATTCAGAGATGATGCACCTAACCCTCAAGAGACTGGAGGCCCCAGGGAGTTTAGCAGTCAGATGGGGTGGAGGGTGGAGGCATCCACGTGGAGACAGGGTGGGGTGGGGAGGAGGTGTGGTATGTGGATCGGGGAGGGGGCAGGGAATGGAATATGGAGTGTAAAAAACAAATTAATTAATAAACCAAAAACAATGTTGTATATGTAAATTTTTGAGGTTGGATCTGTCTTAGTGTTTTATTGCTGTGAAGAGACACCATGGCAGAGGCCACTTTTATTATTACCACTTAATTTGGGGCTCACTTACAGTTTTCAGAGGGAGAGTGTGACATCATGGGAGGACGTATGGAAGCACAAAGGAAGACATGGCACCAGAGCGGTAGCTGAGAGATTTACGTCTGATCAGCAGGCAGCGGGCAGCGGGCAGTGGGCAGCGGGCAGCGGGCAGAGACACCCTGGCTCTGTTCTGCATTTTTAAACCTCAAAGTCCCCTCCCAGTGACACACCTCCTCCAACAAGGCCACACCTCTTCCTCCTTCCAAATAGCTCATCAACTGGGGCTAAGCATGAAAATATTTGAGCCTATGTGGACTGTTCTCATTCAGACCACCACCTTCAGCTTTTGACCATCCTGCCTCTCTCTCCTGCGTTCAGCCTCAATTACAGGTGTGTACAACCTCAGTTTTTGTGTCATGCTGGAGAACTGGACCCAGGACTTTGCCCATCCTAAACAAATACTCTACCAAGACAGGTACATTTTAAGAGTTTTTGTTGGTGTTTTGAGACAAGGTCTCACATAGCCCAGACTGGCCTCAAATTCCTTATGTAGTTAAGGTGGGCGGGTTTTACCCCTTAAACACTGGTTATTGTGGATGTATACCACAAGTCCAAGTTAATGTTGTACATTGATTGCTTTGGATGATAGGTGCAGCAACAAGAAGAGACACAGAGGTTCAAGAACACAGCATTTTATACATTCACAGTACTAGAATAGGAGGTATGCCACAGGCCTACATAGGGAAGACACCAGAATGATCAGAAGGCAGGAGAATATAAGGGAAAAGTTTGAGTAATGTGCTATATTGTGTTTTCCTTGGAAAAGGCAGGGAAGGGACAAAAGCTTATGATTAACTCGTTTGAGCAGTTTTAGCAGGCTTTGAGCTATGGGAGTGGTCCCTAGTTGTCTGCTACCTGGCCCTGGGATGCTAAAGGTAGGGGAGTACTGCCTTTCTGGGAATTCAGGGCCATTACAGGAAGTATGATCTATAGCGGTTGTTTTATTCTTCAGAGACATCTCTGTTGTTTAGATCTGGAAACATTCCCTAAAGGCCCACAGGGTAAAAGCTTGTTCTCAGACTGTGGCACCACTGGAAAGTAAAGGGACTTAGGTGGTAGGGTCTCATGGAAGGAAGTTAGATAAGTGGAGGGGATAGTGGGATGTGACTCTTTCTTCTGTCTCTCTTTACTTCCTGGCTACTATGAGGTCATAAGCTTTTTTCCACCTAGTGCTCCTTTGTCCTTATGATCTGACTTGCTATCAGCCCAAAAGCAATGGGCTAAATGTTCATGGACCAGAAATGTGATCCAAAACAACCTTTCTTCAAGTTGCTTATCTTAGGTATCATGTTTCAGTGATGGAAAGCTGACTCATAGATAGCTTAGGGCTCAGCCCTTGTTGTCTCTAAGAACTGACTAGCTCTGGGGGATTGGGTAGCTGGGGGACAGAGTCTTTATTTAGCCAGAAGGTTATCAAGATGTCAAAACAACACAGAAATAGACACACTACGCAGGACAGTACATACTTATTTAAAAATATTAGAAGGGAGCTGGGTTTTGAAGTTCATGGCTGTAATCCCAATATTTGAAAAACTGATTCATCAGACTGGCTATGAGTTCAAGGCCAGTCTGGAGTCCATACAGAGTCATTGTTTTGGCAAAAGGCTAAGGAGTCAGTATTTTTTTCTTTAAATTGTTTTTTCATAGCATATATTTATTATACATCATCTTGCATTACAAATAGGTACTTTAGTAATTTTTTTCAATCTTTTGGCAAAAGATCTTGGAGATTTCTTTAAGGACTATTTCTCATTGTCTGATTTCAGTGTACATGATACCATCACATAGGGTGTCTTCATTCAAGTACATATGTTAGTATGTAGACCATTTCTTTCCCCTGCAGAATCTTCCAAGCCTATTCATGTTTGTCTCCTTTTGATCACCTAGGCCATTTTTGATTCTAATTGCAGATCATGTATGAATTAAAACTTGGGTATCTGTCTTTCTGAGATAATCTGCTTTCTGGCTTAATCTGCTTGACATTATAAAACTCTTCTTTATGGCTAGAAGTATTTAGTTGTGTATCCTTTATCAGTGTCTCTGGTTTTAGAGGTCAGGTACTAGTGTTCATAACATGTACCCTCCATGTGATTCCAATGTGCAGCCAAAGTTGAGACCCAGTGCTTTCCAGGTGGGTCTTTACTTTTCAAGTGTGGTCTTTGGACCTGCAGCTTTGGCATCCCTTGGGCCAGTTAGAAGCACAGTGTTTTAGGCATCATTGAGCTGAATTTGATGCACTGGGGTTGGCATCCAGGGATCTGTGCTTTGCCACCCCTTGCTGGTGATGCCAATGCACACTCAAGCTAGAGAACTGCTAATTCTGTGTGACTCTTCTCAGCCTTGGTTACACACAGATCACCTAAGGACTTCATTCCCTTTGGTTGCTTACTTGCTTGCTTGTTTATGTCTGTGTACATGTGTGTGGAGCTCAGAGGACAACTTGTGGCAGTTGACTTTCTCCTCCCAGCAGGTAGGCACCAGGCATGGGATTCAGATTATCAAGAGTTGGTGGCAAGTACCTTTACCCTCTTGAGCCATCTTGCTAGCCCCTAAAGACCTCTTAAAACAGGCTCTTGAGCATGACATCTTCAGATATTTTGGAATGTGTGTCATTCGTTGTGAGCACTATTATTTTTAAAGCTCACCAGACAACTCTTACATGCTTGTATGCTGTGGGGTGGGGTGGGGTGGGGTGGGGATCCTTGTCTCTGCTTTTTGTCTCAAAGGTGGTGTTGATGGGATGAATATTACTGCACATCAGGTTGGATATACTCTTCCTCAGTAGAACCACCCAAGAGCTGTGAAGAGTGATTTTCTCCCTGTAAAGCATTTAATTTTGCATGTCTGCTATAATTATTGTAGTGATGTTCTGATAAGGTTTTGTTTTTGTTTTGTTTTTTGTTTATTGGGTTTTTTTTTTTGGTTTGTTTTCTTTTTGTCACAAAGAGTAGTGCAAGAAGAGGGGACCACTGTTGAATTGCATTCATCAAATTGACCCGTGGGCATGTCTCTGGGGGCATTTTCTTGATTGATGAGGATTGTGGGAAGCTTGGCCTGTTGTGGTGGTGTCATCCCCGCAGGTGCTCCTGGGTTATATAATAAAGCAAAGTGAACAAGCCACGGGAACAAGCCAGTGGGCCGCACTCCTCTGTGGGCTCTGCGCCGGGTCCTGTTTTGGCTTCCTCTGACTGTAAGCTAAAAATAAACTTCTCTCCCCAAGTTACCACAGCAGTCAAAAACAAAGACAGTAGGTATGAAAGAAATAGTGTTTCATACCATTAGTGGATAGTGATTCTAAATGAGCCATGAAATTAACTCTCATCCACTCATGGGAGAATGTGAGGTCACTTTAATCTGGAAGTAAAACAATTGTTTAAGGATTTATCCTTAGTCTGCTTCCAGTCTTTCAGAACTGGCTGCTGAGAAGTCTCATTTTAAAGTTGCTGAAGGCAGGCGAGCTAGCTCTGCAGATAAAGGCACTTGCTGCCGAGGCAGATAATCAATGACTTCAATTCTCAGAACCCACATGGTGGAATTAGAGAACCGACTCCAGCAAGGCGTTGTCCTGAGGTCCACGCACATGCCCCCTGAATCCATACATGAACATAATAAAAAGCAGTCTATTTTAAACAATTCAGGTTGCTACCAAGTGCCAGTGCCAAGCTTTGCCATGGCTCCTTTTTGGTTGTTGTTTGTTGAGACAGGGACTTACTATGTAGCCCTGGTTAATGTGGGACTCAAAGCAGTCCTCCTGCCTCGACTTCTCTAGCACTGGAGTCACCACTGCCTGCTTTTGCTATTGCTCTTATGCCCCTTTTGGAGTTTTAGCTGCCATAGTGGTTCTCAGGCTTATGTGCCCATTCTAATCCCTGTGGTGCTTTAATTGCATTAATTAAGTGTATAAGCATTCTCCCGCCACATCTTGCATGTAGAAGGTCAGAGGACAACTCATAAAAGTCAGTTCTCTCCTTCTACCACGTAAATTCTGGGTGGCCAGGTTTGGCAGCAAGCACCTTTACCCACAGAGTCATCTTGATGGCCCTCCTGTGATGCCTTTGAAAATCCCCTCACTTGCTGCGAGCGCACTATACCAGAAGCGTAGAGGAACACATTTGTACCGCATTCTACAATGTCAGAATTTATTGAATAAATTCACAAGGTTTAGCAGTTTCAATGGCAATTTGTCACAAAAGTCTTCCTAGCTTGGAAGCCTGGGTGATGTGAATACCAGTTCTTTTATTCCAGCCCCATTCACTAACTCTCATAGCACACAACACAACACAATCAATACACCGACACAGATCTGTGTATGTGTATGCCTTACAGGATGAATACAAGTTAGAGAGGCTGCAGCAGAGTACAGCAGGTTTCAGGAACCGGCTCAGGAGCAAGACAGTGAACCAACTCTTGCTGGGAGGGGGAGCTATGCAAGTCAAGTTTTGGAACACAGCTACAGTGTACAACTGTGAGGTTAAAAGGCAGAACTGGGTGGAGGAGGAAATGGTGGGTTAGGCGCAGGCCCAGATGGCCAAACAGGTGGATGGGTCGAATAGGCTTCAACAATAGTAAGGGACCAAGCCAAGTCAAGGAGTCCTTGGTCTGTGACATGCACATACCGTATCAGATGATAGGTTGGCATAGGGTCATGCTATCACAGTGTTAGGTGTCCATCAATGTATGGGGTCCAGGTGATGGAGGTACACCCTTCCTTGGTTGTTGCATTTTGGTAAGTTCCTGAGCCTCGTTTCCCTGATGTGATTTTAATATGCCCCTGAAGTTTTATTTCGCTCTAGTAAATGTACAAGATAGAACCGTTTCTATTCTAAAGAAGAAGTCATTTATCAGTCTAGGCTGAATGGTTGTTGCGTGTCGTTTCTGGATCTACTCAAGGGCTATAGTCATCCCTTCCCCTCAAAATGGAGTTGAAATCTACCTTAAAATGGCGTCTCCTAGGACAGTGCAGTGTGAAAAGCTACTGTTTCTTACAATATGGGGTCACTTAGAGTAAGGCATAATGGCCAGGTCTCACATAGGTCATGGACTTGAAGCAGATGTTTCGATTTCATTAGTGTAGAGTATGGTCCAAATATCTGAATTTTTTGATTTTTTTGGTTGTGAGCCTAAC